>PVKE010010834.1:0-41606 GCA_004027555.1 Craseonycteris thonglongyai
AAAAAGAATGCAATAACTTCCAAAGTAATCTTTCAAAATATTACATCAGGGAGATGCTGCACAAATACGCTTGCTGTACTCAATACCACCCATGTCCATTCACTTTGAATCCCTCCTTTTCCAGTGACTTCATCCCATTAGACTTTAAAATCTATTGTCTTTGAAAAAAAAATTATATTTTAAAAGATTTTTTGTTTGAGAGAAGGTGAAAGAGACAGAGAGAAGGGGAGAGGGCCCAGAGCAGCCTCCATAGTTGTACATCTTCAGTTTTTTGACATAGTTTTATTCCACACAGGTGGATGTAGAGATGCATAGGACTGAACCAAACTGGGGGCGTCCTTCATGGGAGGTGAGATTCTTCACTTGCCATCCAGGTTGTTACCAGTTGTGCTGTAGTTCAGCATGTGGGCCTGCATGAGCTGGGGCCAGGACTCAATTCCTGGACCTTGTAATTGGCAAGGAAAGCACTCAACCAGTTGAACTATCCCAGCATCCCTCCCCAAATTTTTTTAAATTACTGGCCTCTCTAGGGTAGAAAATATCAAGTTAGAATATATATACATATATTTAAAGATTTATTTTATTGTTTGTGAGTAAGAGAGAGAGAGAGAGAGAGAGAGAGAGAGAGAGAAAGAGAGAGAGAGAAAAGAGGTGAGGGCCCAGAGCAGTCTCCACAGTTGTACATCATTAGTTTTGAGATGGTTTCATTCCACATAGGTGGATGTGTGACATGGTTTCATTCCACACAGGTGGATGTGGGGCTGTGCGGGGCGGGAACTGAACGGGGCCTCCTGCATGGAAGGCAAGAACCTTTGCTGCCATCTCAGAGGTTACCAGTTGCATCGCAATTCAGCATACGGCCTTTGCACAGGCAAGCACTCAAATACTGAGCTGTCCCGGCATTCTCCAAATATACTTTCTCTTAAAAAAAACAACAACAACACACACTTATTTTTATTGTTTTTTGACAGAGAGAGAGAGAGATAAGGGAGAGGGCCCAGAGCAATCTCCATAATGGCATGTCATTAGTTTTCTACACAGTTTCATTCCACAGGTTGGTGCCAGGCTGCTCAGGGCAGAGGGCCTCCCACATAGGAAGCTTGCGCCAGTGAGAACTGAACTGAGGGCACACCCCAATTCAGCATATGGGTCTGTATGGGCTGGGGCCACGATTCAACCCTTGGGCCTCAGGGCTGCAAGACGAGCACTCAACCTGCTGAGCCATCGCGGTATCCCCTCCAAATATACTTTCAACGGTCAAAATAGAGAGGTTAGTTTCCAAATAAACCCAACAAAGGAGTCCCAAGTAGTACTGTATTTGCTAATATAGAAAGTCTATGGACACTGCTCCCAAAGGCAGGCGGTGTGGAGCAGCGAGGGCAGCTTTTCATGACTAAAGATTGGGTTCCAGGTCTCTCTGTGAGGTGAGGCAGGGGTTCTGAGCATGGTCCTTAGGCTACTACTTCATCATTTATAGTACTGGTTGCATGAATGTTCACTAAGACAAATTTATCCATGACATATCATGAGAAGGGGAGAGGTTCTTCTAAACTGAAACTTTAAGAAACTATTTCTGGGGAAGCCGGGATGGCTCACTGGGTTAAGCGCTCACTTTGCAGCCCTGGGGACCGAGGATCGAATCCCAGCCCCGGCCTGTCTGGACCCATATGCTGAACTGGGGAGTGTCCCCAGTTCAGTTCTCACCGGGGCGAGACCCTGGCCCAGTTCCTGCCCTGTGCAACCTCGTGCCCACCTGTGGAATGAAACTATGTGGAAAAACCAATGATGTACAACTATGGAGACTGTTCGGGGCCCTCCCCATTCTCTTTGTCTCTGTATCTCTCTCTCTCTGTCAAAAACAATAAAAATAAATCTTTAAAAAAATAATAAAAAAAAGAAAGTATTCCTGGACGCAAAAGTCCTTAGCTATGAGGACCAAGTTATCTGAGGATTTTCTGTAAGGAAAAAAAAATGCAACTAAATAACATATAACACTGAATACAAACCTTATATGGTGAAGGTTCAATTCTTTCCCCAAATAACACCTGACCAAGATTTTCAGATGGGCGTTTTCCTTCAGATGCTTGGCAAAAATCAAACCTAGGGGAAAGAACATTAAGTTTTTAAATACAAAGGGAAACAATGAAATAACAAACCCCTAGCCAGGGGTGGCGAACCTTTTGGTGATTGAGTGCCGAAGTTTATGAAATAAGTGTATACTCGCTCAACTCGCATGCCAACCCATCGAGTGAGATAGAGGTATCGATTATTTTTATGTCTATAAGAGGCATAGAATGTTTTTATAACAAAAACCAATAATTCCGGGTGCCGAAATAATTGCTCCGTGTGCCACTTTGGGCACACGTGCCATAGGTTCGCCAACCCCACCCTAGGCAATCTTGAGGGCAGATTAGGTACTGATCATTCCAGCAGCTTGAATAGATAAGAAATATATTCATACTCCAAGTTCCATGTACCACATCACCCCCAAAACAAACAAATAAAAATCTAAAATTTATGGCTTACAATGCTTTAATTTCTTTTTTTAAAGATTTATTTTTATTGTTTTTGACAGAGACAGACAGAGAGAGGAGAATGGGAAGGGCCCAGAGCAGTCTCCATAGTTGACAGCATTAGTTTTCCATATAGTTTCACTCCACAGGTGGGCGCGGGGATGCACAGGGCAGGAACTGGGCTGGGAGCCTCCTGCATAGGTCCCGGGCAATAACTGAACTGGGGGCACACCCCAGATCAGCATATGGGTCCGCATGGGCCGGGGCCGGGATTTGATCCTTGGTCTCCGGGGCTGCAAAGTGAGCTCTTAACCTGCTGAGCCATCCCAGCTTCCCCAGAATGCTTTAATTTCTAATTAATACTCTTAATTTTATACAATTTATCCCTTTATGACTTTCTAATCCAAATCTTTACTTAATAATGACATTTCAGGAAGATGTGTTAATTTTCCCTGGGTTTTTGCCTCATTCTGACATACTGGCCAACATATCCCAATATGAGAGGTATGGCTTGTCAGACACTCTGAGAACAGAGCTATGGAAAAGTCATCATGGGTCAGCTGTAAGCTTCTCTCTGTGTTGTAATTCCCTTGTATTACTAACCAGATTTTAATAAGGTTTTGTTTAAAAATTATTGCCTACTTTCAGCTCTGCTATAGAAAATTAAAGGACAGTTCTATGTTCACCCTGGGATCATATGGAAGTACTTGAGACCATCACAGTCACGGCAATAGATTAGGTTCCTAAGAGGAAGATGAATCTTGAGTAATAAAAAAGATTTAGGACAAGGAGAGGCCCAAATGAAGACTATGTATTGGATGTAAAAGATCCACTGAGTTTTCCCAGGAATATCCACAAACACTTAAGAAGAGATGTTTATTTATATAATAAAACTAGAAAAAGCATTCAAGTCTCCAACAATAATATAAATTATGGTTCATCTGTTCATGAATTTTATATTCTCTTCTCATACATATTTAAGCATATGGATTCTTATAGGATAGTATGTTGTTTTTTTTTAACAGCAAACACATATTTTCTTTCAAAACTCTTAGGTACCAGAGAAATTTTAGAAGCCAACTACAATTTAAGAACTATATTTTACTCCCAATATGGTATACAGTGGTCAAATGGATAAAGAACATTCATGCAGCATTTTTATAATATCAAAAGATAGAAATAATCAAATGTTCATAAACAGAGAATCAATGAAACAAATCATACATGGACTCTGACCAATCTCTACAAAGGAATAATAAACTGCTACTAAAAAGACTGAGGTGGAGATGGCTCAGTGGGTTAAGTGCTCAATTTGTAGCCCCGGGGACCGAGGATCGAATCCCAGCCCCGGCCCATGCAGACCCATATGCTGAACTGGAGTGTCCCCAGTTCAGTTCTCACTGGGGTGAGACCCTGGTCCAGTTCCTGCCTGGTGCAGACCCGCTTCCACCTGTGGAAAAACCAATGATGTGCAACTATGGAGACTGTTCTGGGCCCTCTCCCTTCTCTCTGTCTCTGTCTCTGCATATCTCTCTCTCTCTCTCTCTCTGTCAAAAAACAATAAAAATAAATCTTTAAAAAATAAAAATTAAAAAAAAGACTGAGGTAGTTGTATATTTACATGGAAAGATGCCCACAATAGATCAGTGAGAAAAACAGTGTGCAATCAAATATAACAATACAAACCTATTTTTGTTTAAAACAAAATGTAGAAATGTGATTATGTACATTAGAATATGTAGAGAAAAAAAGTGGAGATGACAGTAAAGTAATTATTTCTAGGAACTGATTATGTGGGACATAAGGATTTTGTTTAAAAATGTGTAAAATTTTTTATTAAAAATTTTAAAGAAAACAAAATGGCTTTTGTCTATAGTCAGATGAAAAAGGTAATCCATTGTTTTAGTTGGTACTTTTACTGTATTGCAAAATGACATAGAAAGATCACGTTTCACATTTTAATAAAGAATACCCATTTAAAAATATTTTCAGGTCCTGTATTTATTTTTTAATGCATGTGAATTCACCCATAAATGTGGATAAAGTCAAAATGTACAAAATTCTGATGAGTCACAAATTTTATATAAATTAAAAACCAAAACTGAAAAACTTACGCCGTATACTCATAAGGAAGAACAGATTCCACTGAGTCAAGCCTGTTCACAAATAGTTCTATTTCAGACTGAAAAAAAGGAAACACAGAATTAGAATATAAACAATTGAGAACCAAATCTTAAGTCATGTTGAGAATTGAAAAAGAATTTTACATTTCAAATGCAAAATGTTATAGCTAATCCACTTTTATAGATCCATTCAGAGTGGGGTTTTTATCACTTAAATTACACCAAAATAATTCTCAGAGGTGCAAATGTCTCCAGTATTTTCAAAATGCTTTTTAAGTTCTAAAATTTCTAAAAATTCTAATAAGATATTTTAAATAAACCATCACACAGATGCTGTTTTTAAAAACCTGGTTTTAAAACTATTTCATTGTGCAGCACAAAAAAAATATTTTATATTTTTAATTGGGGGTGTCTAATCTTTTGGCTTCCCTGGACCACACTGGAAGAATTGTCTTGAGCCACACTTAAAATACACTAACACTAACAATAGCTGATGAGCTTAAAAAAAAAAGAAAGGTTGCAAAAACAATCTCATGTTTTAAGAAAGTTTACAAATTTGTGTTGGGCCCCATGTGGACTAAGGGTTGGACAAGCTTGTATTAAATGATTTTTAAAAACACTCTCACAGGGGAAGCCGGGATGGCTCAGTGGGTTGGGCGCTCACTTTGCAGCACCGGGGACCGAGGATCAAGTCCCGGCCCTGCCCTTGCGGACCCATGTGCTGAACTGGGGAGCTCCCCCAGTTCAGTTCTCTCTCTGTCTCTGTATGACTCATTCTCTCTCTCTTTCTCTGTCAAAAACAATGAAAAAAAACAAATAAAAAAAACAACTTTAAAACAAAACTTCTGCTTTAAAAAAACAAACAAAAACAACCATTCTCACAGCACACAAGAAATGCTCCAAAGTACTGTATTTTCCCATGTATAAGATGATACTTTCCTCTAAAATGGTTAGATCAAAAATTGGGGGTTGTCTTATACATGGGAGTAACCTGTGTATTGATTTCTTAATGTTGAGTTGAAAAAGTAGGGATCATCTTATACACAGATAAATATGGTAGGTAAGAAATTTCTAGATCAACTACACTAGAAATACAATCTCATGCACTTGTGTACCACTCTTAAGCACACAGGAGATGGCAATGACAACATGGTCTAACTTTGGAGGTCTGCTGTGATCAATTTGAGACTGCTGAACAGAATAGTAATAACAGTGAAGAAATTTACAAGACCATATCCTATTCAACAATGAGGTTGGAAAAATAAAAGCTGTATCAGCTTCCTAGGAAACAGGCTAATTTAAAGCTACACCTTCTTACTAAAGCTCCCAAAATTTCTCCAACATATAAATGAAGTTCCATAGGACCTAAAACATATAACCTACTCTCTCCATAGGGGCTCAACGCTTTTCATGATAGAATTCTTTAGCTGAAGAAGCCAGTAAATACGGTAGTCAGTGTGACCTGAAGTACTTTTGGTACTAAAAAACCCCAACTAAATAGGAGCAGTTTACAGGGGAAGAATTATTTTTACAGAGTTAGCCCGCTATGGCTGCCCATGGAGTCTGTGATTGTAAGACTATATAGAATGGCATAAAGCCACATTTGTCATTTTGATCTCATTCACTAGTGCTGTCAGCAGTCCTCTACACTTGTTAACATCGCAAAAGCAAGACAAGATGCTTGATGTACAACAAACTAATAATATACTGCCACTGGAAAAACAGCAAAACACAGCAGGCAAAAGTACACTCTAGTGGGCCATTTTGCCTGGGTTCAAATCCCAGTTCTACAACTTACTATTTGTGTGACTTGGTCAAGTTATTTAACATCAGTTTCCTCATGGCTGCTTCTGTAACCTTATCCTCAAAATGGGGATAACAGTATTTACCTCATAGGGGTACTGATGAGTTAACACTTATAAAGTACTTAATAAATAAAACCAAATAAATTTAATGATATTCAGAACTGGAAATGCCTAAACTATACTGCTTATCTTCTAAAATGTTCATCCAATACTCATGTTATAAGATAAAAGAGAAGACATTAATCAGCTTGTGTATGTAAAACAGTATCTACACAAGCCCTAAAATTCTACTCAAATGAAATGACAACTCAATGTCAACACTATCTCAAACACAAGAAAATTGTGTATCTTAGCATAAAATATTCAAGGCCACATTACTGGTCACTTTAGCTAAAAACATAATGGGATAAGGCATTTAAGCATTATAGCCATTTTAAATACACATATTTAATAAATATGTATAATAGTTGTAAAGGCAAAATTCCAATTGATGTCTTACCCTGCCAAAATAATGTTCACTAATTACAATTTTACTGCTATAAAGACATATCAGACTCCAAATGCTCTTTTTAAATATATCTTAATAAAGACTGAAAGATTCCTATAAGCTAAACTATTTCATACCTCTAGATTTTTCTTTCTAGAAAGAAATGTCTCTATTATATTCAACACAGCTTTCTGTTTTCTATTTCAAAATTATAGAGCCACATTTTCACCACATAAACTAAATCCCATGTGCTACAATTAAGCATATTCCTTACTTTGTTCAGTACAAAGCGATTAAGAACAGGGACCCTGAGGCTAGGCTGCCTGGGTTTAGATTCTGACTTTGACTTTTACTGTGTGATCCTGGGCAAGTTTCTTCACTTCCCTGTGCCTTGTTTCTCATTTGTAGAATGGAGATAATACTAATCCCTGCTTCACGTGGTTTTTGAAGAGTCAAAAAACAGTACTTGGCACAAAGTACTATGTATTCACTATTATGCAGCAATGTCCAATAGAACTTTAAACAATGATAGAAATATTCTTTACCTGCACTGTCAAATATAGTAGCCACTAGGAACTTGGCTATTGGTCACTTAAAATGTGGTTAGTGTAGTTGAATAATTAAATTTAAATTTTTATTTAATTTTAATTACATTTAAACAGTCACAGGAGGCTAGTGGCTTCGGTATTAGAAGAAACAAAAATAAAATGCTGTTTAGTAACCTTTACAAGAGAGGGACCAAAAAGAACCTGGAATTATCTTTTGGAGGGAGGCCCCTTGTAGTACAGACTGTCCCCGCTAGGTGATTGTTCTAGGAGCCCATCTGCATCAGTGTACCAGCTGGCATTGGTGTGAGAGGCTGTGTTCGGTTTCAGAGAATTTTTTTGGAGATTCAGCGTGTTTGCCAGTTTTATGATGGGTGATTACACAAACATGTGGCATAACAATGCATCTATGCTGATGTTCAGCAATTTTTGACCCAAAACGGTATGACTCCCATGCCCCACCCTCACTGTTCACCCAATAACACCCCAAGCAACTATTTTTTGTTTTCCCAGATGAAAAAAGTCCTCAAAGGGAAATGTTTTGCCCATGTGGAAGATGTGAAACAAAAAATGGCAGAAGCACTAAAAGGCATCAAAATCGACGAGTTCAGAAACTGTTCTGAGCAGTGGAAAAAGAGTCTTGAAAGGTGTATTGCATCAAATGAACAGTACTTTGAAAGTGACTGAAGTTTAAACATGTAAGAATAAACACACAATTTTTTATAAATAAATTTTGGTTTTCTTTGGGTCTCCCCTTGCATATATCTTCTCTATACACTTAACATTTTTATTCTAGTCACTACAATGTCTTTTTCTTTTCTTTTTTTTTAATATTTATTTATTGTTTTTGACAGAGAGAGAGATACCGAGTCAGAGACAGAGAGAAGGGGGAGGGCCCAGGACAGTCTCCATAGTTGCACATCATCGGTTTTTCCACATAGTTTCATTCCACAGGTGGGCGGGGCTGCACAGGGCAGGAACTGGGCCAGGGTCTCGCCCCGGTAAGAACTGAACTGGGAGCACTCCCCAGTTCAGCATATGGGTCCACATGGGCCAGAGCCGGGATTCGATCCTCAGTCCCCGGGGCTGCAAAGTGAGCTCCTAACCCACTAAGCCATCCCAGCTTCCCATCTTTTTCTTTTTGAATTTATTGAGGTGGCATTGGTTGGTAAAAATTATATACATTCCAGGTGTACAATTCTACATTACATCATCTATGTGTTGCATTGTGTGCTCAGCACCCAGAGTCAGTTCTCTTTCCATTACCATATATTTGAGTCCCCCTCCTATACAATCTTTTCTTTACCTGGAAAAATAACTCTAATGTTGTTAGTCTATTCTAGGGGTTGACAAACATTTTTTTAAAGGGTCAGGGAGTAAATATTTTAGACTTTGCAGGACAGGCAGTCCCTGTCCTGCTATTGTAGTGCAAAAGCAGCCACAGACAGTGCCTAAGAATGAACACAGCTGTAGACCAATAAAATTTATTTATGGATACTGAAATTTGATTTTCATGTGATTTTTCACTCACCACTAAATATTATTATTCTTTTAATTTTTCCTTATCATTTAAAAATGTAAACAAATTTTAGTTCAAGGACCCTACCAAAACAAGAAACAAGCTGGATTAGATTCCTAGTTCATCCTTGAGCTGTTTTCTTGGTATTTTTCAATGCTCTTAAAGTCACATCTTAGAGAACTTAAAACAAGGCACAGGGTTCAAAGACCTGACGCTACAAAAAAAATTCAGGACACTGTTTAACGGCATATAAATTTAAGGTAAAAGTTTCTTCCTTTTCTACTCAATGGGTAAGGCATGAATTTTTGCTTAGCCTATGATGTTCTCTCTAAAGTTTTATAGTACATCTTTTGGCTATAGGATTATAAGACTGAGAAAACCCTATTCTCATTTTATGACTTCTCTCATATCTACTCTGAATCTTCATCTTTCAAAATGGAAAGATCCTAATCTTTGAATCGTCTATCTCCTTGATCATGCCCGCTGCTTTTCTCGGGACCTTGTCCCCTCATATCTTTCTTAAAAGGTGTGTCATTGAGAATTACAAGCAAAATTCAAGGTTTAGACATCAAAGTTTTATACATGTATAGAATGACATTGTTACTTTTCATTAACTTTTCTGGCCATAAGCAGAATTCTTCAATGACACTCTTCTCCTTTTTTCTATGTTCTATAACTGACAGCTTAGAGCTCATCATCTCAAAAATGTAACTGTTGTTTTTCTTCAAATATACTTTCTAACCTTGTCTATGACCAAATTAATTTACTACTTTTTGCTCTCTCATATAACTTTAAGAAGAGCTCCTGGAAATATATTCCCCTGGCTTTACTTTGTTATACATGGGAGCTTATAACTATGAAACATTTTATATTCATTCTCTGCTAAAGTTAAGATGCAAATTAGCTTCAAGCACCTGTCCTGGAAACCTGTCTCCACTTTTTGCTAGTCCCCATGGATTTTACCCCACTCTGACCTTAAACCAATCCAAACCACTTTAAATTCTAATTTAACCTTTTAAAAAAATCAATCTTTTTTAAAGATTGATTTTTTATTGTTTGAGAGATGGTGAAAGAAAGAAAGAGAGAAGGTGGGAGGTCCCAGAGCAGTCCCCATAGTTGCACATCATTGGTTGTGACAGATTCATCCCACACAGGTGGATGTGAAGCTGCGCAGGGTAGGAACTGAACTGCGGGCCTCCCCCATGGGAGGGAAGAACATTTGCCACTGTGCCATCCCAGTGGTTACCAGTTGCCCCACAGAGTTCAGCACATGTGCCAGCAAGGGCAGGAGCCGGGAACTGAACCCTGGACCTCAAGATTGCAAAGCAAGCCCTCAACTGCTGAGCTATCCCAGCATCCCCTAAAAAAACAATCTTGTTAAAACTTTAGAAATCAAACTCACCAGTTCCCTCTAAGTCTACTAAACATAAGTCTTTGAGTAACTATATGCCACGAAAATTTCTCTTCCAGAAACCATGCTAGTCTTTTGTTGGTATAATTTAATATCGTTTTCACTAATTGTTACCACACTTACTCCATTTTAGTCTACAGCCCAAAGACTCATATACCTTTTCCCTCCCTATTTCCTTACACAGTATTAGTATGGCATTTTATCCAATGTCAAATCCCCATTAAATTTACCTTATCTGTCAACTTTTCTTGATTTGGTGAAGTAGCTTCAAATTCTCCTCCTAACAGCAAAGGTGTTAATGCCACAATATAAGCACAGGTTTTAGCTTTACTTTGTGATTTACAAAGATATATATAATTATTAAGGGCTGTCCACAAAAATTTCCAAAACAGCAAAATCCAAAAAACAATTCTCACAAACTTTTCATATAAAAAATAAAATTGACTTTAACACACAGCACATAAATAGGGAACATGACTTCCGTTTGGAGATAGCATTGTCAGGCTGCTAGGTTCCTATCAAATCCTAGCTCTACTTTTAATGTGAGCTATTATACAAGTAATATTTTTTTTATGTCCCCTTCCCATGCCCCCACCAGCCCTCCCCCATCACCTCTCCACCCCCACCCCAGGCAACCACCAAACCACTATGTCCATAAGTTTTTGTTTCTTTGTTACTTTCAGTTTTTTGTTTTTTTTAAAGATTTATTTTATTTTTTGTCAGCCAGAGAGAGAGAGAAAGGGGAGGGCCCAGAGCAGTCTCCACAGTTGTACATCATCAGTTTTCAACATGGTTTTGTTCCATACAGGTGGGCGGGGGCCGCACAGGGCAGGAACTGGGCTGGGGGCTTCCCGCATGGGAAGCACACCCCAGTTCAGCATGTGGGTCCACATAGGCCGGGGCCAGGATTCAATCCTCAGTCCCCGGGGCTTCAAAGCGAGTGCTTAACCCTCTGAGCCATCCCGGCTTCCCCTACTTTCAGTTTTATATTCCACCTATGAGTGAGGTCATATGTTTCTTGATTCTTTCAGTCTGACTTACTTCGCTTAATAAGATGTTTTCAAGTTTCATCCATGTTGTCACAAATTGCTGTATTTTTAAACCAGTCAAATTCAGTACTGGGGGGCTGTATACCAACTTTAGTGACACTAATGTTAATAAGTTCAGATAACCCCTACCATCAGATCATCTGCAAATAATAATTTTGAATGTGAGGAATGAATAAGCTAATAATAAAATAGAAAATAACACAAGCTGGTTCACAGTTGCTATGCAATGACTATCAAGTTAAATGACTAAATAAGCATAGCTATTATTATTTTAGAGAAATTGGACATTCTGAATCTGAATATTTATTAGTATAAGGATAACCCTGAGAGTTCTGTGAGAGGTCCTCCCTCTTTCCTTCCATTAAAGAACACTAAGACAGTAAGCTTTCTACCTACTGTTATGCCTACTCATTACTCTCTTCCTAGCTATCAGTCTAGGGAAGGGGAAGATAATAATTATCAAGCACAGTTCTCATAATAATCTTATCAGCTAGGGATTACTTGCTCTACCATAAGACAAAGAAATAAGTTCAAAAATTGGAGTGCTGCCTCAAAAATAGTAAACTCAACTGTTGCTGAGTTTATTTTTAATTTCTGCTACTCTCAGTCCTCCATTTTTCTTCTTTCTTGTCTCTTCTGACACTTTTCCACATTTACTTTTATAGGGAAGTTAGTCTATCATAGATATCACCACTAAATTATGTTGTTCACAGAACTAATCAAAACACACAATGGATATTCAGTTCATCTTGGCTCTTTTCTGTAGCACTTCATTTATCCTTCCTTTTTTAAAATGTGAAAATCTGAAAATTTAGGAATCATCATTTCACTTAAAACATGCTAAGAAATGTAAATTAAAATTAATGACGCCTTTAACATAGAATAGAGCCATTTACACATTTATAAATATACTACATTTACAATATACTCTTATTTTAAATATTGATTCTTTAGTGAAATAAAAAAATTCCAAAAGTATTATAAGAAATAGATCTTTGTAATATGGCAGTAGAGCAAATGTTAAAAATTGAGAGAAAGGAGAAAGGAAATGAGCCTGCTACTAAGTTTATGTGGTTCTGATGAAGGGCAAAAGTACACTACAGACATCATGACATACATCCCTAAACAACATACATGCACAGATAAATAGGGAAAAATATAAACAACTGTTGGCTCTAGGGGTCAAAGTGGATATACATGTGATTATACTATTCTTTCAACTTTTTTAAGTTGTGAAAACTGTCACAGTAAGAGTTGGAAAAAGAAAAGGCTTTAAAATTGAGAGCAGATTTCAGTCCTATGAAGCAACAGAAGCCAAATCAAAGTAGTAAGAAATAAAGATGAAAGAGTAAATTTAGAGTGAAAAACTATTCATGAAGCAGGGAAGATGACTTCAAAACAAGTATTAAATAGGGGAAAACTGTAGAACTTGTAATGTGTGTGAAAACTGAAGAACAATAACAATAACACCTGAAAACCCAAGAGAAATTCATTCAATGATCATATTTATTTAAAACCCACACCATCCTCTTTTAGACATCAACACTTGGCTTCAAAGAATTTATAATCCAGATGAGAAGAAAAAGTGATAAAGCTATTTAATGTTCTTGGGGCACCTACTAAATCTCTATGAGATTTAATTTTCTTATCATTATCATAGCAATATGCTATAAGAAGACAGTATTTGATTAATTTCAAAGTTACTTATCACTCTAAACATCTTTATTTCCTACCGAAAAGTTAATTAAGTGCATCTCCTACTGGAAATCTTAAAGAGAGATAGCCAAGTACAAAATATCAGTGACGTAACTTGAAGGTGCATTGAAGGTTACTTACTCACTCTACATCCTCACTTTCAAAATGTCCCAAACTGAGTTAGTACAAGTATGAAAAGCTGCTACATTAAACATTTTAAGAAAGTTACAGATAAATCTTAAAGCAAGACTATAAATTCTAAAGAAAAGACTGATTACAATCCACCATAAGAAATTTTTAATGGAAATGGTTTAATTTAAGAGTTCTGCGGTCTCCCGTCTATAACCTTCTTTCAAGTGTACAATTTTATTTTTAATCCTAATCTGTTCATTCCACACTTGACCCCCAGCTTTGGTCACAACTACACTCTTTGTTATTGCTTTAAGGTACACAGGCCATGCCACAGGACTGCATTTTTCCCATTTCCTCATTTCTTTGTTTCTGCTTTTATTACATCTCACCTGACTGCCACTGCATCTGTCCCACCGCACACCTACAACTGGTTTTCAAAGTAGAAAGAAATCTCAGTGAAGAAATGTGACTCTGTACAAGGATTAAAGAAAATGACTAGTGACAAAAGGGTCTGAGATGCCAAGGCAGAACCAAAGAAAGGAAAAACTATGGAAGCGTCACCTGTTAAATATTGGAGAAGTCCACAGTGGTAAAAATTCCGAAGAAGGGAAATCTTAATGCAGACATACGGTAATAAAAAGGCTGCTACACACCAATGGATCTTCATGAACTTTGAGTTATCTGACCATCAATGCTCAGAAACTGATCTCCTAGATATTAAGGTTCATCCTCCCCACATCCCATCAAAAAATAAAATTTTAATTTTAGACTATATCAAAGAAAATAGTATAAAATCCAGATTACTTAAAAATTGATTACATAGGTAAATAGATTTTTGTTGAAACTATTAATTGTGGAAGTCCAGGATTATAAGCAACCAAGGATCTCCAGAGTAAAACAGGAGAGTAGAATGCTCACCACAAAAGAAACAGCACTACTGCATTACTCCAATGTGAAGAGTCAGATTTTAGATTCAGACACTCCTGGGTTTGTACCTTGGATTTACTACTTGCTGGCTATATACTCTTCAGAGGGTTACTACATCTTATCCAGCTCTAGTTTTCCCATCTAAAAATCACAAGGTTGTTCTCAGAATTAATGATACAATTACTACTAATAATGATAAAGACTACAATTGTGTTACTTTGTGTGTGCTGGGTACACAGCAATAGCAAAAGGCAACAAATAGATTGGAAAATTGAGACTGAGAAGAGCAAAAGAAATTTTTTTTAAATAAATTTCCTTCAAAGCCCTTCATGAATACTTACTCAATTTTTTAAGATTTATTTTTTTGTTTGAGAGAAAGAGAGAGAGGAGAGAGAGTAAGAGCATGAGAGAGAAAGAGGAAGGGCTCAGAGCAGTCTCCATAGTTGTAACATAGTTTCATCTCAAAATACAGGTGGATGCGAGGCTGTGTGGGGCAGGAAATGAACTGGGGGCCTCCTGCATGGGAAGTGAGGACCTTCGCTGCCCAGACAGTTCGGGAGTTATGGGTCTGCACAGGCCAAGGCTGGGATTCGATCCCTGGACCTCACAGTTGCAAGGCAAGCACTCAACCTCTTGAGCTATCTTGGCATCTCCTACTTAGTTAATCTTTAAGATCTATTTATTGTTTTTGACAGAGAGAGAGACAGAGAGAGACAGTGAGAAGGGGGAGGGCCCAGAGCAGTCTCCATAGTTGCATGTCATCAGTTTTTCACATGGTTTCCATTCCACACAGGTGGGTAGGGGCCACACAGCGCGGAAACTGGGCTGGGGGCCTCCTGCATGGGAAGCACATCCCAGTTAAGCATATGAGTCCACACAGGCTGAGGCTGGGATTCGATCCTCGGTCCCCAGGGCTGCAAAGTGAGTGCTCAATCTGCTGAGCCATCCCAGCTTCCCCTACTTAGTTAATTTTAATGGCAACAGAGAATCTCCTTATAGAACAGGGGTCCCCACCCCCGAGGACATGGACTGGTATCCAGTTAGGAACTGGGCCCCACTGCAGGAAGTGAGTGGTAGGTGAACAAGCAAAGCTTCATGTATATTTACAGCTGCTTACAATCGCTCCATTACTGCCTAAGCTCCGCCTACTGTCAGATCAGTGGTGGCATTAGACTCTCATAGGAGTGCAAAACCTGTTGTGAACTTTGCACGCAAGTTATCTAGGTTGTGCACTCCTCATGAGAATCTAATGCCTGATGATTTGAGGTAGAACTGAGGCGGTGATGATAGTGCTGGGGAGAGGCTGCAAATACAGATTAACATTAGAAGAGAGGCTTGACTGCATGTACAGAGACCATAATAAATCTACTGCTTGCAGACTCACATAAAACCCTATCGGTGAGTGGCAAGTGACAATTAAGCTGCACCTAGTGACAGGTTTTATAGTGCCAAGTGAATTAATGTACTTCAATTGTAAAGCTACATCTGGTGGCAGGCTTAAGTTACAACTCGAACTTATTTTAGTCTGTACATGGCCTGACCATTATTTTATTTATCACTTCTTTCTGCGCCTTACTGCCACACTGCATACTTGTCTCAGATGGAAACTTCTAGTTGCAGGAAAACAAGCTCAGGGCTCCCAATGATTCTGCATTATGGCGAGTTGTACAATTATTTCATTATATATTACAACATAATAATAATAAAGTACACAATAAATATAATGCGCTTAAATCATCCCAAAACCTTCCTCCCCCACCCTTACCCCCAGTGTGTAGAAAAATTGTCTTCCATGAAACTGGTTCCTGGTGCCAAAAACGTTGGGGACCACTGGTGTAGGAAATACTTAGTAAGGCTACAATTAAATACAACACTGACTGAGAAGACACTGGATAGCAAACTGCAAAGAACAGCAAAGAAGAACAGCAAGTGGGCTCTTAAGTCTAACAGAGCACAGACCAGACTCTAGAACAGGCATATCCAACATTTTGGTTTCCCTGAACCACAATGGAAGAATTGTTTTGAGCCACACATAAAACACATTAGCACTAATGATAGCCAATGAGCTAAAAAAAAAAAGGGGGGGGGTCGCAAAAAAATCTCATAATATTAAAAGAAAGTTTACGCATTTGTGTTAGGTCGCATTCGAAGCCATCCTGGGCCACATGCAGCCCGGGCTGTGGGTTGGACAAGCTTGCTCTAGAACTTACTTGTGTCTGTGTGAGTGCTTTGAGGGCGTGGGGTACAGAGCACAGGTCTATGGTTTTGTTTCAGATGTTCAAGTATACACATTTGGAAGGGCTTCCCTCTGTGCAAAGCCAAAGGCAGCAGGCCATTATTTGATCCATATCAACCTTGCTTGCTTTCCCAATCCTAGCTTTCAGATCTACCATTATGAACAATCAATTTTAAAATAATTTCATTCAAAAATCTTTATTTCTGAAAGCAAACTTGCTAACTCAGCTTCCTGTACTTTTTCAGAAAAACAATTGTTGGAATATGAATTTATCATAGTCAAAGTCATTCTTTCCACTGCAGATTTAATATTTTAAACAATATCAGTAACCCATACACAATGATTAGTTTCCAAAAGATAAGAATCAATGCTACTATTCCAGAGAAAACTATGAGGATGCAAAACTAAATATCAATAAATAAATACCGTATTTTCCGGCGTATAAGACGACCCCCGATTTTCAGTTGACTTTTTTTTGTTTCAAAAGTCGTCTTATACGCCGGAAAATATGGTATGTACCACGGTGAGCCAATCACAACAAGCAAAGGTTCAAAGGTTATAATAGACCGCCTCTCTGACTCTGGCCAATCTGAGCAGGTTTTTTACTAGAACACAGTGTAGCTTCGGGTACAGAACATGTATAATTTGCATGCATAAAAAGCCTGCTTGGATTGGCTGAGTTAGAGAGGCGGTCCGAGCAGCCTTGCAGTGATTGGTGCGGGATCAAGTTGGAAAATTCGTTTAGCGGGATATCCAGACGATTTTCGGGATCGAGTTGGAAAATTCGTTTAGCGGCATATCCAGACGTTTTTCGGGATATACTCGGCGTATAAGATGACCCCCGATTTTCGGTTGACTTTTCTTCGTTTCAAAAGTTGTCTTATACGCCGGAAAATACGGTTATATTGATAATTATATTGATAAGTACACGTGTACATTATATTTTTCTTTAGATATTTTAAAACCTTCAATCTATTTCTACAGTAAAATTAAAACAGGTAGATATACATTCATATTGTATCTGTTCAGAGAAACATTCAGAACTGTTTTCTTAAATTTGACTTATTCCATACTTACTGGCAATTGCTCTTCAAATAACAGACATACCATTTATTAAAAGCTTTTAAAAATAGCTACCAAAAAAAGGAAGTTTAAAAGTATAATTCTGATTAAGTTTCCATTTTGTCAAAAAGTTGTTAAACTTATTATTTAAATATTCTTCTTTTTAAACCAACAGGACATTTTTCCTTACTGGACAGGAAATAAAACCTTAATCTTTCATCTAAGAACATGATCTATACATCAAAGAGTAAAAGTGGCAAATGTTTTATAGAACTTTTACAAAGTAGATCAGGACTCTACATTTTACCTTGTGAAGATCTATTCATTACTAATCAAGACTTTATTCTATTTATTGCAGTCAACTTATTATCCCTTGATTTTAAGAAAGTAAAATGGATTTTAGAGGAAAAGAAATACTTTGGTTCGATCCTTTATTACTATAGCTTCAAAAATAAGCCAAATAAAGGAAAAAATTAAAAGACAGAGAAGCCTCAATAGCAATGAAAGTAATGTAGCATTGTAAATGCCTTAGGTACCATCACATATCTATTAAATTGATAATATAAGTTATAAAATACTGTGGAGATGTGAAATCATTTAGCTAATGGTGCTGCATACAGTCAGCTACAACTGGGAAACCGCCATTACCCTGTGTAACAAACAGACCTGTACCTTTCTCCACCCTTCCTGCTGAGGCTGGCAGGGATCCAGGGAAATTGTGAAGAACAGATGTGGCAGTTTCTGCCTATACTCAGATCTTGGAGGAATAGAATACCATCACCCACCATATCCTCCAAAAGAGGAGGCACACTGAAACCAAGGCTGCTGGGTCAAAGAAGAGAAGCCCACTTTCCAGAAAATTTTCCAGTGTGAGAAGACTGAATAACCAAGAGAAAAAAGTTTAAGATGCTGCAGCAATACCAACTGAGAAATGACAGAAAGACCTCTTCATAGTTACCATAGGAAAAATCCTTAAGCTCAGAGACAGACACACTCCAACAGCAATGAGTACCCTAGAGAACAAAACTGCTTGGAAAAAATCTACAGAAAAGGAACTTAAAAGATATGAAAATATATGAGCAAAGTGACACAGACTTCAAGATTGCAGTTCTGAAAACACTCAAAGAAATCAATGAAAGACATTTAAGAACAGAAAAGCAGTCAAATGTTCTCCAAAAGGAAATCTGTGAGCAAAACGAATACTTTAATAAAAAGTTGAAACTATGAAAAAGAACCAAATAGAAATTCTGGAGATAAGCACAACACAATAAAATAAGTGAAAAATGAAAAGATAGCATAGGAAGCAGAGCTGACCAGATGGAGGAAAGAATTAGTGGCATGAAAGGTAGAAATATGGCACAGAAGGAAGAGAGAGACCTGAAAGTTAAAAGAAATGAGAAAGAGCAACACAGAAAAAAATGGGTATTCTGGAGGGAGCAGAAGATAGATAGGCACAGAGAATTTGTTCAAACAAACAGTAGATGAGAACTTACCAAATCTATGGAAAGAACTGAAATTTAAAATCCAAGAAGGAAACAGGACCCCTAGCTAGCTGAATTCTAGCAGATCTTCTCCAAGACATATTATACTGAAGATGTCAAAGGCAAAAGACAAAGAAAGAATCCTCAAGGCAGCCAGGGAAAAAAACACCATAACCTGTAAAGGAAAGCCCATCAGACTGTCATCAGACTTCTCAACAGAAACTTTACAAGCCAGGAGGGAGTGAAATCAAGTATTCGAAATATTAAAGAGAGAATTACTAGTCAAAAATAATCTATCCGGCAAAGTTATCCTTTCGATGTGAAGGAGGAGTAAAGACCTTTTCAGACAGAAGCTGAAGGAATTCTCCAGCACAAGGCCAGCATTTCAAGAAATACTGAAGGAGGCTATTTGACCTGAAACAAAAAGTAAAAATAAATAGGAATAAATTGGGATAATAAAAACACAAAAGGGGAGGAAGTAAAGGTTTAAATTTCCAAAAAAGAATGAAGAAGCATGTTTAAGAAAAGGGACCAGTGCATATATGAAACTTTCCTTTTACACAAACTGCATGGCAGACACACATACACAAAATTTACAACTGAGACACATAACAAAAAAAAAGGAAACATAGGAAAAACCATAGAACACCATCAAACTAAAATAACTTTGACAGAAATAAAATAGCAAAGAAGCAACTGAAACAAAGAACTACCAGAAAACAAAAGATAAATAAAATGGCTACAGGAAATCCTCATGCATCAATCATCACCCTAAATGTAAATGGACTGAACTGAGCAATAATAAGGCACAGAGGGATGCCAGGATAGCTCAGTAGGTTGAGCTTTTGCCTCGCAACTGTAAGGTCTGGGGACTGCATCCTCGCCCCAACCTGTGCAAACCCACATGAGGTGCAACTGGTAACCACTGGGATGGCAGCAAACAAAGGTTCTTGCTTCCCATGCAGGAGGCCCCCAGTTTGGTTCCACCCCACATCCACTTGTGGAATGAAACCATGTCACAACTAGTGATATACAACTATGGAGAATACTCTGGGCTCTGGCCCCTTCGCACTCTCTTTCACCATCTCTTAAATAATAAAATGAATCTTTAAGAAAAGTGAAGACAGAGTAGCAGACTGAATTAAAAAACAACAACAACAAAAAACCAACCTTATGCTGCCTCCAAGAGACACACCTCAGCCACAAGGACAATTAGAGACTCAAAGTGAAAGGGTAGAAAAAAAAAATGCTCCAAGTAAATGGTATCCAGAGAAAAGTAGGTGTAGCCATATTTGATGAAACAGACTTCAGGATAAAAAAGGTAATATGAGATGAAGATGTACATTTTATAATGACAAAGGGGATAATACAACAAGAAGACATGACACTTATTAACATATACGCCCCCAACCAGAAAGCACCAAAATTTACAAAGCAACTACTAATAGAACTAAAAGGAGAAAATGACAAAGACACAATTATAGTTGGGGACCTAAACACCCCCTTGACAGACATGGATAGATCATCTAAACAGAAAATAAAAAAGGAAATTATCAGCTTTAAATGATACATTACAGTAATTGGACATAATTGACATTTATAGGACATTTCATCTTATAACACAAGACTATACATTCTTTTCTAGTGCGCCTGGAACATTCTCAAAGATAGACCATATGCTGGGTCACAAAACTAGCCTTAGCAAATTTAAGACGATTGTAATCATACCAAGTGTATCCTCTGACCACAAAGCTTTGAAATTGGAGATCAACTGCAAAAAGAAAGCAGAAAAACCACATATACATGGATATTAAACAAAATGTTATTTAAAAATGATTGGATCAAAGACGAAATAAAAGAGATTAAAAGAAATGAAATGACGATGACAACACAACGTATCAAAATTACTGAGATGTAGCAAAGTAGGAATAAGGGAAATTTATATCATTACAGACTATCTCAAGATACAAGAAAAACTATAGGTAAACAACCTAACATTGCATGTTAAAGAACTAGAAAAAGAAGAACAGAAACAAACAACCAACCCAAAGTCAGCAGAAGGAAGGAAAGAATAAAACTTAGAACAGAACTAAATGAAAAAGAGAATAGAAGAGCTGGTTCTTAAAAATACAATACAATACAATAAAATAAAATAATAATAAAACTGACAAAGCCCTGGCTAGGCTCACCAAGAGAAAAAGAGAAAA
Source organism: Craseonycteris thonglongyai (assembly GCA_004027555.1). Lineage (NCBI taxonomy): Eukaryota > Metazoa > Chordata > Mammalia > Chiroptera > Craseonycteridae > Craseonycteris > Craseonycteris thonglongyai. The sequence continues at coordinate 21,193 of PVKE010010834.1, forward strand.
GACACAAATGACCAAAATTAGAAATGAAAGAAGGGAAATTACAACTGATACGACAGAAATACAAAGGATCGTATGAGAATACTATGCAGGGCTATATGCCACCAAAGTTAGCAACCTAGAAGAAATGGACAAGTTTCTAGAAACATATAGTTTACCTAGACTGAACCAAGAAGCACTGGATAATCTAAATAGACCAATCAATAGTAGAAACTGGAAACAATCATCCAAAACCTCCCCAAAAGTAAAAGTCCAGGACCAGTGGTCTCCCTGACGAGTTTTACCAGGCATTCAAAGAGGAATCAACACCTATCTTCTTCAAACTATTCAAAAAAATGGAAGAGTCAATACTGTCCAACTTATTCTATGAAGCCAACATTACCCTAATACCAGAGCCTGGTAAGGACAACACAAAAAAAGAAAACTATAGACCAGTATCTCTGAACACAGACGCAAAGTCCTAAATAAAATACTAGCCTCAATAGAATACAACGATGCATTAAAAAGATTATGTATCACAATCAAGTGGGATTCATCCCAGGAGCACAATGATGGTTCAACATACGCAAATCGATCACTGTGATACATCACATAAACAAAATAAAAGATAAAAACCATATGATTGTATCAATTGATGCAGAAAAACCATCCGACAAGATACAATATCCATTTATGATCATAACAATTAATAAAATGGGTATAGATGGAAATGTTATACTTCAATATATTAAAGGTCATACATGACAAACTTTCTGTGAATATCATACCGAATGGGGAAAAACTGAAACCCTTTCTTCTAAAATCAGGAACAGGACAGGGATATCCCCTGTTATCACTGCTATTCAAAAAAGCGCTGGAAGTTCTAGCCAGAGCAATCACACAAGAGAAAGAAATAAAAGGCATCCAAATTGGGAGTAAAGAAGTTAAAACTGTTCCTTTTTGCAGATGATATGATCCTTTATATAGAAAATCCTAAAGATTCCACCAGAAAACTGTTAGAAATAATAAGCAAATACAGTAAAGTTGCAGGATACAAAATCAATGTCCAGAAATTCACTGCTTTTTTCTATATAAACAATAAAATTTCAGGGAAAAAATGAGAAAAACAATACTTTTTTGTGATCACACACACACACACACACACACACACACACAAAAGCAAAATAAAAAACAAAACCCAAAGAATACACTTAACAAAGAACATGAAGGACTTTTACGCAGAGAACTATATAAGACACTATTAAAAAAAAAAAGAAAGAAAGAAAGAAAGAAAAAGAAAACATAAAGAAATGGAAAGATATTCCATGTTTGTGGATTGGAAGAATCAATATAGTTAAAATGGCCATATTATCCAAAGCAATATACAGATTTAACACAATTTCCATAAGAATCCCACAGACATTCTTTCGAGAAGTAGATCAAAAACATCAGATTCCTATGGAACCACAAAAGACCCTAAATCACCAAAGCAATCCTATGAAAGATGAATTAGGCTAGAAGCATCATGCTCCCCAACTTCAATCTATACTACAAAGCATCAATAATCAAAACAGCTTGGTGTTGGCAGAAAAAGAAACACAGACCAATGGAACAGAACTGAAAACCCAGAAATAAACCCACAAACATATGGACAGAAAATTTTGGGGAAAGGAGCAACAAATATAAATGGATAAAAGAAAGTCTCTTCAGTAAATGGAGCTGGGAAAACTGGAAAACCACTTGCAAAGGAATGAATCTGGACTGCGAACTGTCACCATATACCAAAATTGACTTAAAATGTAGCAAAGACCCAAAACAATAAACTGCATAGAAGAAAACATCAGTACTAAACTTACAGACCTTGGGTTCATAGAGGACTTTATGAACTTGACCTCCAAGGCATGGGAAGTAAAAGCAAAAATAGATGGAACTATATCAAACTAAAAAGCTTCTGCACAGCAAAACAAAACAAAAACAAAAACCCACCAACAAAGTAGACAGGCAACCAACCGAATGGGAGAAAATATCTGCAAACAATGACTCTGATAAGGGGCTAATATCCAAAATATATAAAGAACCCATATAACTCAACAACAACAAAACAATCAAAAAATGAACAGAGGACCTGAACAAACACTTCTCCCATGAAGACATATAAACAGCCAACAGATATATGAAAAAATGCTCAACTTCACTAGTTATTAGGGAAATGCAAGTCAAAACCACAATGAGATACCACCTCACATCTGTCAGATGGCTATAATCAACAAGACAAGGAATAACAAATATTGGAGAGGCTGTGGAGAAAAAGGTATCCTTATACACTGCTGGTAGAAATGTAAACTGGTACAACCACTACGGAAGACAGTACAGAGATTCCTTAAAAAATTAAGAATAGGGAAGCCAGATGGCTCAAGGGATTAACCACTCGCTTTGCAGACCCGGGGACCGAGGATCAAATCCTGGCCCCAGGCCCTATGGACCCATATGCTGAACTGAAGTGTGCTTCCCATGCAGGAGGCCCCCAGTTTGATTTCTGCCCCTTGGTTCTGCCCCTGGCTCAAAGGGGAGTGCCTCCCATGCAGGAGGACCCCAGCCCAGTTCTCACCCTGTGCAGCCCCCGACCACCTGTGTGGAACCAAACCATGTCAAAAACTGATGATGTACAACTATGGAGACTGCTCTGGGCCCTTCCCCTTCTCTCTGTCTCTGTCAAAAACAATAAAAATAAATCTTTTTTTTTTTTTTTTTTAAGATTTATTTTTATTGTTTGAGAGAGAGAGAGATACAGAGACAGAGAGAAGGGGGAGGGGCCCAGAGCAATCTTCATAGTTGCACATCGTTGGTTTTTCCACATAGTTTCATTCCACAGGTGGTGCGGCGCTGCACAGGGCAGGAACTGGGCCGGGGTTTCACCCCGGTGAGAACCGAACTGGGGACACTCCCCAGTTCAGCATATGGATCCACATGGGCCGGGATTCGATCTTTGGTCCCCAGGGCTGCAAAGCAAGCGCTTAACCCACTGAGCCCTCCCCGCTTCCCCTAAAATAAATCTTAAAAAAAAAATATTAAGAATAAAATTACCATATGATCCAGCAATCTTTCTTCTGGGTATCTACCCCCAAAATCTGAAAACCTTAGTCCATAAAGATATGTACCCCAATGTCCATTGCAGCACAGTTCATGGTGGCCAAGTCATGGAAACACCCCAAGTGTCCCTTGATAGATGACTAGATGAAGAAGTTGTGGTACATTTACACAATGGAATATTAGCCACAAGATGAAATACTGCCATTTATGACATGGATGGACTATGAGATCACCATGTTAAGCATAGTCAGACAGAAAAAAAAAAACCAACCATATGACTTCACTTATATGTGGAATATAAAAGTGAAAGTTAACAAAGAAACAAAAACTCATGGACACAGTCAATAATTCAGTGGTTACCTGAGGGTAAGGGGGAAGGGGAGTGGGGCCTGCAGGGGGGACATCAAATACATGGTGATGGAAGGAGAACTGACTCTGGGTGGTGAGCACATAATGCAACACACAGACGATGTATTATAGAATTGTACACCTGGAACCTATATAATTTTTACTAATAAATGTCATCCCAATAAATTTAACAATAGAAAACACAACCAATAAGGATGTGCACTACGTTGGCAGTCAAATGTATGTACATGTAATGATAGTAAGCTAAAAGAAAAAAAGTTAAGCCACAGAACATAGTCACAGCATTTATGAAAGGTAGTAAAGATCATAAATCAGAAGTTACAGCAATATAAATAGAATTTAATGTACAATGAACTTCTGTTTCTCTGCCAGTAAACTGAACAAAAAATATTTTGAGAGGAGAAAATGACCAAATGCTCAGGGTTCTTTTGATTTTCTCTCAATATACATACTGAGCTAAATTCAGGACATGTACTTTACAGTACCACATAAATTACACTTCTGTGGAAGATATGCACTGTCCTTCTTAACAAATATGGAATGAATGAGAAAAAAATTATTGTTAATACCCTGACTGAAGTACTGGAACTTTAAACTGTTTATTTACTGTTTTTCTACTTTGAGAGGCAAAGAGAAGAAATATTAACATTTATTTCGAACTACCTATACCTAGTCAAACTGTAGAACAACACAAAAATGCTAAAAGTACATCTTTCTTCTCATCAGAGTTGTTTCCACTAACAAAGATGTAAAAGCAACTGGCAACAAAGATGAAATCCAAACATTTTGGGAAAATGATGTGCCTTGCCTCTTTTATCACTATACCTCTGAAAATTAAAAGTCCAAAAGGACCTCTGAAATCAACCAAAAGTTAACTAAAAAGTAGCTACTTAAAGAAGGGCCTATTAGTTGGGAAAACAAAAATCATCTAACCGGCAGACCACCTGTAAATTTCACTCAATCATTTTCTGAAGTCCATCTCAAATGTCACTTCTCTGTAGGTTTCCTGGAAGACTCCAATCTACAGATGTTTCCTCATTTGTGTTTTAGGGCACTTTGGACATACATCTTTTATAACATATCAGATTTCAATAATCTGTTCATAAACTTATCTCCTTTAATTTCAGGTTCCTAGAAGACGAGGATACTTTTTTTTTTTTTTTTGTCTGAGATACTAGGAATACAATACACAAATGCTGTTATATTTAAATTTAAAGACAAAATACTAGGTTTTAAAGTCTGGTTACTAAAATATTTAATGGAAAAACCAGTGTGCTTGCGAGACCAGCTTTCTCTTCCACTTGGAAGCACTATATTCTTTCAGTCAGACCTCTCGGAGAGACAGCTTCTTGCACTGCAGGTTATGAGCATTACAGTTTCAAGTGCTATTGACATGAGTGTACCTTAAAGATCCTTAGACATTTTTAGTGATCCAGGTTTTTAAACAGAAACTGTGGAATGCTATGAAAAACTTAATAGCTTCTTTAATGCCCTAAAAATTAAGCTCAAAATTAACAGCTACATAAAGCTAGCAGATATAAAATAAACACCGGCTTTTTAAAAAATCAAACTTAGTAAATAAACCTATTTATAGACTGTAAAAGTTTGCTGAATGATTATTTGAATTAAATTAATAGTTTCAAAGAGATCCTCAAACCCCAAATGCTTTTACCAACTTGGAATAATTGTGTATGTATATCATCATGCCCTTTGCAGAATATCCTAAAAGCAGTTTACTTATGTAGTCTCTTTTATTAGCAGTTAAACTGAAAACCTTGAGTGTGAAGATCTTAAGAGATCAATGTTTAGGAAAAAAATACCAGTTTCTTCAAGTGTCTAAAACAACCTCAGAGAAATTAAATAGTGGGATCTTATATATTTTTTGTAAACTAAAGAAAACCTTTTTACACTTGAAAGGTAGGAATGAACTGTTTCAGCCATTACAGCAACTCTTTATTAATGTGGTCTGGGTGTTATATTTCACAAATAAGTAACTGCTAAACGTTAAGTTAAAATATCAACGTCCTAGAAACAAGCTCTCATAACCAACCAAGAGTTACAGGAAAGTAGAATAAAACAGGAAGCAATGAAATAAGTTACTGCAAGACCCAGTGGTCCACTTGCTTGGAGTGCGTGACACAGGGAACACTCTCACTAGTGGAACGCTCACTGCTGAAATGCACGCACCCAACTCCAAAGGAGCGCCCTACACACACAGTCCCTGTTCCAGGAAAACTGAATACAGCTGATCGTGCAACTTGGCCCGCCAGAAGAGAGGCGAGCCTCAGACCCACTACATCCTACAAAATCTACACCCTTACCAGGGCCGTTCCAGAGCCTCGGACCCATATCTGGCCAAGCCTCAGCGCTTCTGGACACTCAGCCCGACTCACTGCTACGCCCCCTTCCTCTCGGACCTCAGCTTCCCCGGTAGAGGGAGGCTTCTCCTCCCGACAGTGCACCCCAAGGTCCACCAGGCCTCACTGACCTTGCACTCGTCGCTCTTTTTTCCTTCTTCGCAGAAGTTAACTGGCGCCAGGCCGGGCAAGTAAAAAGCGGCGCCCCGACGTGGGCCCGGATCCGCCCCCAGCAGGAGCAGCGACAGCAGCAACAACCGCGGCCACCGAGGTGGAAACAACGCCGGCAGCCTCGCGCTCATGACGGCTCTCTCGGGGAAAGGGCAGACAAGCCGAGGGGGTGAAGAGGGAATGAGGGACAGGCAGCCTCAGAGACGACAAGGCCGCCCAAGCTGAGGGAGGACAGCTCCGCGACAGACAGTTCCGGTTGCGCTAGGAGACACGGCCAGTCCTGCAACAGAAACCGAACCAGACCGCAACAGAGCATGCGCCCAGCCGCTTGCACATGCTCATTGAGAGCGGCCGCAAGTGCCCCGAGGAGTTTCCGGGAGGGAGCGTAGAGGAAATCCACTTTCCGGGTTTTCAGTGGGCCAGGTGGGCGGTTGCTGGGAAAGATGTTCCGATGCTCACGTTCCTATTCCAATTCCGATCCAGCGCTACCTTGGGGTGCCCAGGCTCGTCCCCGGTTGTTGCTTTGTCTCAACTTCACTTTCAATAGCTTGAAGTTTCTTCGCCACGCTGTTCCGCAGCACACCAACCCTTGACAGAATTGGTGCTCCAGAGAGTACTTGCTGATGGAGGCGGAATTGGTGGCGATGATCAGTTTCGTAAACACCTGATTGGGAGCAGGATAAGGAAACAAATTGGGAGGAACTCGCCATAAATTCTCAGAGACAGCTAGCAACTCAGGGGTGTCTGCACGGACAAGTTCCAAGCACTGGATGTGGTGCCGCATTATTTCGTGGGACAGTGATTGCACAAAACAAAAAAGACCTTTAAGAGTGTGGGAAAGAGGTTGGGGGAGAAAAACATGGGTAGGTGAATAGAAGGTAGTGGTGACTTTTTTTTTTTTTTTTTTTTTTTTTTCAAAAAAAGACATGGGCACGCCCTAGACTATGCCTAGGGCTCAGTGAGAAAAGTAGTCCTAGCGAAATTGAAATCCGCAATGATTATCCCTGAGCAAGTCTGTCACTTCCTAGTGAAGTTCATGATTGTATGTGCATAGAGGTGTGTGTGTGTGGGGGGGGGGGGGTGCGTTTTGTAGTTTTCAAGGAGAAAATTGCTTTGGTAACAATTCAACTGAGCTAAAGAACTCAACTGAATACTTCGAAAAAAATGCACCAACTTAGATTATATAGTAAGGAATCATAACCCAAAGGTATCTCCAGCTCAGAATTTAAGAATGGGCAAGTTTGCTAAATGAACAATTCAGAAAAGTGTGGGGCCTCAAGCAATTCTGTTGTGGGTATATGCACATTTTACCCCTCTGGGCCTATGAACCTGTAAAAAAAACAAAGGCTAAGAACCACTGTTTAATACTGTACAGTAACCAGAACAATAAAGGATAAAATTCTTGCTTGCAACTGGTAGTTTGTACTAAGAGATCCAGCTTTGGAACACTATCTAGTCATATGACTTTGAGTAAGTTAATTAATCAAGTCCCAAGTGGTAAAACTGAGAAGCAGAGAGAAAGGAACATCCATCTTTTTAAAGTTGTTGTGAAGATTAAATGGGAAAAAAAAAATATATATATATATGTTAAGCACTGAACACATTGCTTGGCACAGAGGAATGGCAGACATTTTTACAAAAGCCAGTTTAACAGTGGGAGTGTCACCTCCTCTAGAATCTGCTCCCTCAAGCAAGTCAGGCTAATGAAAAGGATTTATAATCTGTATTTGAATATTACAGATTTCCACTATAATAAGAGAAAGCAGATGTTCTCTCAACTTAGAAAGGGGAAGAAAACTAACATTTTTGTGTACTATCACTTATCTGGCACCTTTTAAATTCTTGACCTTCGCTATCTCACTGCTCTTATCCCAATCTGCTCCTCCACCAATTTTTCTCATTTCAGAAAACAACACAGATGCCTCCCTGCTTCTCAGGTCCAAACTTGGGAAATAACCTAAATTTCTCTTTCCCTCACTCTCCATACACAGTCCTTCAGCAAGTTCTGTTCTATGGGACATTGAACTAGACTAAACCCTTTCAATATTTTCCATGTCCACTGCCATGCTGCAATCCAAGCCAAAATCTTAGCTGCCCAGGACTACTTATTGCAACAGCCTCTCAGCTTCCACTCTTGGCAAATACAATTATCATAAAATCTTTAAATCCTTTGGCAAGGGGAAAATTCTGAGATGTACTAAATTAAATTACAGCAGGTTGGAGGGTGGAAGGAAGAGACAAGAGATTGACCAGTTAAGAGCTAACAGACGGAAACCAACAAAAGAGTGATAATATTCCTGAATGTATGCTGAAACTCTGAATTAACTCCATGGTGGCTATTTCCAGTTACCCAGAGAATAACCTGCTGATATGTGCTACCACATCTTCTTACTGTTGCCCACAACTAATCCGAAAGAAAACTTTTTCAGAATCTATCCCAAGACCAGCCCCGATTCACCTCCTCTCTCCTTTATCTATAGCCAATGTAAAATCCTTCAAAACTTCCATCTTTCTTCCCCAAACTGTATATATTTAAAAAAAAAAAGAACCCCATCAACCCCAGGACAGCAGAGTTTCGTGTTTTCATCTACCGCTGCTGCTGCTGGTGGTTTAGACAGCATGCCCCAGGAACTGGTCCTTTATCTGACTTAAACTATCTTTCCGAAAAGCTTTTGATGGTTAAAAAAAAAAATATATATATATATATATATATATACCCTCGATACCATTCTTCTGTTTCACCCCTGACATCCCATGCTTATTTATTTACTGTCTCACTGTACATTTACATGTAAACTCCGTGGTGTAAGGACCTTATCTCTACATCCCTAGAACCAGAGCAGTGTCTGGCACACACAAGAGACATGAGACAGGACTGGTACAGCCATACCACAGAAACCGTAGGTCAGAATTTAGAACCGTAGACTTTCTGCACTGAAATACGTAAACCTTAAGTTTTCCAGACATGCTTAACCTCCTCTTACAGAGAAAAGGGATGTGACTAAAGGGGTGTGACTGCCCAAAGCTACTGGGTTACTCGTTGAGCTCAGCCAGCAGAGTCCTGGGGGTCCACACGGGTCCCCATTCTTTTCTCCCAAACCCCGCCGCCTCCTCAATCTTCCAAAAGCAGTACCAGCAAAAACCCGGAGAAGTGGAGTCTTCTTCAATTGAAATGGTTTCTAGACTCCGGACACAAGCCGGTCGTGCCAGCGCATCGACTGCGCATGCGTAAAGCCGGCCGCCCGCACCTCGTCAACTGCGGCCCTGCGACCTCTTTCCGGCTTCCGCCTCCAGAGTTCAGACACGTCACCCTGTGCGGGAAGCCTGGCGCGCAGGGGACAGGGCCGGCCGCAGGGCGGGGCGGACTCCTTTCTTCCGGATCCGGCCTCTGCTGAGAAAGTCCAGCCCCGTTATTCCCTTGGTTACCTGGCACTGGGTCTGAGCGGTGCCCAAGGCGTGATGTAGCGATCATAAGGCACCCAAACACGAACAAGTTGGAATCTGAGTGAAAAAAATCACGCAAGTTTTGCCTCGGAATCCCAACGCCAAAACGTGGTTCGCGTGGGACGTATGCACTGTACCAGGCTCGAAGCTTTATCAGAACGCCCACTCGTCTTGGAACTCGGACGTTTTGTAACTTGAACAGGGTTCTGGGACGGATTAAGTTCGAATTCCAAGGCATCACTGTAAATGGAATCTTGCCTCGTGGGTGCTTCTGCTCTGGGAGCTGTCATGCAGAAAGGCTGAATTCCAGTTCCAAACTAGGAAGAAATAGTTTTCCTTCCATCCTCCCATAGACTGTGATGCTCCGTTTCTCAAAGTACTAATTAATGCTTCTGACTCAGCTGTAAAATTTGAAGGCTATGACTTATTTCCTTTCCTCTGCTACAGATAACATTTTGTCGGCTCCTATTTAAAACCCTTAGGTATGTTTCTTCCGCTCCTCCCCACCAAAGTAATTTGGATGCAGGCTGTCCAAATTACTCTGCATTTCCTACAGCTTCTTTGTATTTACTCACAAATAAAAGTACATGATGCCCATTTAAATTTTAATTTCAGATTAACAATGAATACTTTCTTAGTATCTGTATGCCCCAAATATTTCATAGGACGTGTGTATTTTATCTGGCAACTCATTTCTGTGTCAAGTTGCAGGAGAGGCAGCTATACTGTTAGTTGTATGCCTGTAAATGAATGGGCTTTGTAGGTTTTCTAGAAGATAAAAATCACCTCATTGACTTACAGAATTGTGATAGCCCAAAAGATAAATAGTGAGTCAGCCATAAACCCCTTTGCTCCCAGGCTGACCACTGCAACTTGGAAAGGAAACTGGCCCTGAATAACTGGCTATAAATGCACTTCGTGATAGTTCAGAGCCAAGTATGAGAGATCTTTATAAGTTTTAAGATAAAAGAATGGTTTTCAGGACTTGATTTATAAACGAAAGTAGGACCAGAAGAAAGAGTATTTGTGCAGTATTTCCAAGGAGAACTTGGAAAAATGGAAGCCACAGAGGCAATCAGGGTTACTCAGGGAAGACAATGGCCAGGCCCAAAGACTTTGTATCTGCTGTGCTGGTGGTAGTGTATCTCTATGATGTAGTGTCCAACCTTTTGGCTACCCTGGGCAGCACTGGAAGAGGAAGAATTGTTTTGGGCCACATGTAAAATACACCAACACTAACGTTAGCTGATGAGCTAAAAAAAAAAAAAATTGCAAAAAGATCTCGTAATATTTTAAGAAAGCTTATGAATTTGTGTTGGGCCACATTCAAAGCCATCCTGGGCCACTGATTGGAGAAGCTTAATGTATTACTATATGACATATTCTAATTATATACAGACATACCTTGGATATATTGAGGGTTTTGTTCCAGACCATGGTCATAAGGCAAGTACTGCAATAAAGCAAGTTGTAATCTTTTTGCTGCTGGTGGGTCTTGCCTTCAATTTGTGGGGGGGGGTGGGGGAAAATCTGTCTAGCACAATAAAGCAAAACGCAGTAAAATGAGGTATCCTGTAGCTAATGCAGCTTGCTCCGAATTTATGCCCACCAACCAATTTTCAGTGTAGCTTGCCTTGTACTTTGCTTACAAAGAGACAATGTTTCCTGGATTCAAGTAGCTGGTCTCTAGGATTATTGTTTTAACAGCTTTAATGAGCTATAATTTATATACTATGAAATTCACTTGAAGGGGACAGTTCAATGACTTTTATCAAGTTTACTGAGTAATGCTGCCATCCCCATAATACAGGTTTAGAACATCCCTATAAGATGACCTTCAGTATCTGATTCCCTTTCTATAGCAGCTCAGGCAACCACGAATCTACTTTATACCTATATATTTGCCTTTCCTGATTTTTCTGGGTTTATTTTAAAAATAAATTAATAGGGGAAGCCAGGATGGCTAGGTGGGTTCAGTGCTCACTTTGCAGTCCCAGGGATCGAGGATCAAATCCCAGACCTGGCCTGTGCGGACCCATATGCTGAACTGGAGAGTGCCCCCAGTTCATTTCTCATCCGGATGAGACCCTTGCCCAGTTCCTGTCCTGTGTAGCCCTGCGCTCACCTGTGGAATGAAACTATGTAGAAAAACCAATGATGTGCAACTATGGAGACTGTTCTGGGCCTGCCGCCTTCTCTCTGTCTCTGTATATCTCTGCCTCTCTGTCAAAAACAATAAAAAGAAATCTTTAAATAAATAATTTTTTTTATCCATCAGTTTCTGTGTCTGTAGCTAATGTAAATTTACCCATTAGTCAGTCTCCACTGTGTGACAGGTAAGGCGTTTCAGGCTGTTGGATTGTTCTGGATTCCCCAATGTCAACACCCTCCAATCCAAAAACCACCAGAACACACAAGTTGCTGGTTTTATTACTAATTGCATTTATTACTCATTGCACACCTTGAGGAATCATCAGCTGTCTCAGTAAGAGAGTGTTAGAAAGGTACCAAATTACAGGATTTAAGCATTTGTTGGACGATTTGGGAGTGTATTTAAAGAGGTAGAGTTTTACTCTGGATTGAATGCTACCAGGAAGTGGAGGTAATTCTGGATATCTTTTTTTTTTGTTTGTTTGTTTTTTTTTGTTTTTTTTTTTATCTTTTCACATTTATAGAGAGAAATTATCTTTTTGTCTTCAGTGCATAGTTATTTCTATTTTACTTTTTGACAGATAGAGAGAGAGACAGAGACAGAGACAGCTAGAGAACCGAACTGGGGGAACTCCCCAGTTCAGCACGTGGGTCCTGCCTGGGCCGGAGCCGGGATTCGATCCTCGGTCCTCATGGCCTCAAAGCGAGCGCTCAACCCGCTGAGCCGTCCCGGCTTTTCCCTGGATATCTTAATAAGACTTACCTAGAAGGGGGACAGACTAGACTGAGGCTAAAGTTGTAAATGGTAAACAAAACAAAACAAAACAATAGCAATGGGGGAAATTTGGCCATTTTGGGGCTCTTTGTCTGTTAAGGCATAATTACAGAAGGGTCATGTTTTGTCTTGATTAGGGGCAGAGTGGCCTTGTCTGATGTTCATGTTCTATGAAATTATTTATACTCCACAAGGCCCAGGTGTGAGTACCAAGCCAGTCCCTCATGCTAGGGGCTGATTTTTCCTTCTCACCAAGATAATGCCATCTTAGTGGGCACCTTTTCTGGGCAACTAGCCATCCACTCACTCCTCTGTATCATTACATGTATTTGCCTTTTCCTCGATATTTCTGCAAACATATTAGGTCACTGAATATACCCCAATCCTCCAACTCAGATTGTGATAATTTTCATGGAAGTTTAAATGACTCATCCTTCATCTTATAAGTGAGGCAGTGGACAATGATATTAGTACTCTGCCTTTCTTTTATAACCTTGCATCTTTTAAATTCAGTTTAGCAATATTTGATGTGCATATAACCACCAAAATGTTTCTATACAGAATGCAAAAACCCTTATTAATTTTTTAAGAGACAACTTAGTAAAAAAATGGGTAAGACACAGAACAGATACATTACAAGAGTAGATAGCCAGTGGTCAAGGAAAATGAAAATTTGTTTAACCTCATTAATCATGAGGAAGTTGCAAATTAAAACCTCAATAAGATATAGTTACACACACAGCAGAAGAGCTAAAATTTAAAAGACTGACAATACCAAGTGTTTGCAAGGATGTGGAACACCTAGAATGCTTATATAATGCCATTGGGAATGTAAATGGGTGGAAAATTGTTTGGCACACATATTCTATAACCCAGAAATGACACTCCTAGATCTAAATGCCTACTTACTTTCACCAAAAGATGTGTTCACCAAAACAGAAGTCTAAGTCCATCTGCAGTAGAATGGATAATAAATTAGAGTATAGTTCTATAGAACATTACACAGCAATGAAAACAAATTACTATTAAACACAACAACATATATGAATCTCACAGACATTAAGTAAAAGACAATGAGGACACTTGTATGATTTCATTTAAAGTTCAAAAACAGGCAAAAATAAGCTATGATATTAGAAATCAGAGTAGTGGTTACCTTTGGGAAGGTGTAACTCGGTAATGACTGTGGGAACACAGCTGCTGTGCTGTGTTCTGTATCTCTATCTGGGTCGGAGTTGTCTGGGTGCTGTCACTTTGTAATCATTCATAGAGATGTACATTATGACTGGTGCAATTTTCTGTATGTATGTTATATATATTTTTAAAGGTTTATTAAAATATAGTTATTGTGAAAAAGTTAACTGTTGAAGTTGGCTACTGAGTACAGGAAGATTATACTGTTCTACTTTTTTGCATTTGAAGTTTTCCATAAAAAGTTTATTATATGTATGCAGATGTTTGTGTGTATGTATATGTGTGTACATATATTTATGCATGTGTATATATGAATATATATTTATTTGTAAATGTTTGAGTTGCTCCTTGACCTGCCAATCTGTTCAAATGTGAACAAGATTTTCCAGATACCATAGCAATATGACTTAGAGCCATGCGGTTCTTTTATACCACACTGGATTTGAAAATAAGCACATAAGGAGAAAGTTAGTGTATTTAGATAGTACCTGTAAAATCAATATATCTATTATGTAAAATGACAATCTGAGTAAACATTATTATATATATGTTGAATATATATTATGTGTATATTATAGTTACAGATATAACTATAGGGAGGGAAATACAGTCAATATGACAGTGTCTTTCACTATAGGCCAAATCCTATTAAAATAAACATTAGCAAGCATTATGAATTTTTTATTTCATGGGAATGTTTTGAATATGCTAGAAATAAATGAGATTTGGTGTCATCCAGGAATTGTGTTTGAGATAAATGAATACATCATTCTATATATTTTGCTTTGGAATCCTAGCTAATGATTGATTTGAAACTTCTGAGTATGGCTAGGTATATTTCACTAAAATAAATGTTGGACAAAGTTTATATGAGGGTGGGCTGATAAATTTTGCCTCCACTGTAATATTTTTTTTGTTACATTAGACGTATATGAATATAACCAGTTCTGTGTAGTCACACGGTATCTTCTCTCCATCATTCTTGAACTTGTACACACAGATGCTTATGTTTTTCACCCAGTGCCTATCAAAATGGAAGAGTTCAGACATTCATTTCAAACAGTGTGTTATTATTGATTCTTAACAGCAGAAAAAGTTTCTCCAATTGAAATTCACAGACAAATGCAAGTTGTTTATGGTGATCAGTGTGTTGATGTGAGTACAGTAAAACACTGGGTAAGGTTGTTTATCTGTGATGAAGAGGTGAAGTCTCCAGTGAAGAAATGGTTTCAAAAGCAACACCAGTTTTTTAAAAAGATTTATTTTATTGCTTGAGAGAAGGTGTGTGTGAGAGAGAGTTGGGGAGGGCCCAGAGCAGTCTCCATAGTTGTACATCATTAGTTGTGGTATGGTTTCATTCTGCATAGGTGGGTATTGGACCAGGTGGGGCAGGAACCAAGCTGGGGGTCTCCTGCATGGGAGGCAAGAACCTTCGTATGTTACCAGTTGCACCACAGTTCAGCCTATGGGCTTACACAGCTGGGACTGGGATGGATTCCTGGACCTCTTGGATATAAGGCACATGCTCAACCTGTTGAGCTATCCTGGCATCCCCAAAATATCGATTTTTTAAAGAATGAATTTCAAAAACAAGTATAGTGTTGGCAGAAGTGTATTGAGGTGTGTGGCAATTTTGTAGAAAAATAATTATGCAGCTTTGAAAATAAATAATGTAGGTATATTTATTTTTTTAAGTTTTTTTATTTCACAGTCTTTTCCTGTTCATTTTCTATGTAAGTAGAGGCAAAATTTATCAGCCCACCTAGTAGGAAAACATCCATAAGAAGAAACAAAGACAAGGATGCATGAAAGAGGACATGATTGCACAACAAGCAATAAGAGGCCCTTTACTAAGATTACTCTTAAGCAGCTACTGAAGGAGCCAAAATACACAAGTTTGTCCAGAAGAAAAATGTTTGAGTCATTTGGGGATAGAATGTTTATTAAAAATACAATTTGGACTTGGGAGTTGGGGAGCATGGATTGAAGGGTAACTGTATAAAAATAATTCAGTGGAGTCAGTGTGGTCATGTAGTTCTTGAAAACTAACTTTAGAACATAATACCCATGTGAAATGAATTTCTCTATTGTACTTTGTTGAGCCACCACAACTACCAATATATATGTGTTTAAACATTTTAGAAAATATATACAATAGAAAAGGCCTGTGGACAAACAGAAACACTTTAGGAACACAAGAGTGAAATGGTTTGAATGTCCAAGCATCTGCCTAGGGATTTTCTCTCTGTTCCTGAGAGGTTCTTAATTTCACTGAGAATAAGAATGACCATTTAGGGTAGCAGGTAGAAGTCCATGCATACTGCACTTTGAAAGCTACTTAAAAGACTTTGATGGTACTTTAAGCCGTAATCAGTTTTTGCCGATTTTAAAAACTAATACCTAATTCATCCATACTCCATTGCATGTGTGACTTCTAGGTAGGGTTGCCAGAAAATATGTAGGATGCTCAGTTACCTGTACATTTCAGATAAACAATGAACATTTTTCTAGTATATGTATGTCCCATGTCTATTTGGGGCATACTTATTTTAAAAGTATTTGTTTATTTTTATTTGCTAAATCTGGCAACCCTAACATTGGCAGAACCTTGGTTTATGAGGATTCTAACAAGGACTCAAAAGAGACCTGCACAATTAAGGTGCATTGAAACAAAACTCTGGGGGAAAACATTTGCAATAACATAAAGAGTTATAAAATAATAAGAAAAAGATGAGCTACCCTATATAAAAGTGCATAAAGGACATGAAGAGACAATTCATGCATACATAAAAATATATACAAAGGAAAAAAGCAATAATATTGCTTTTTTCAATAATATTGAATATTATTCAGCCTTATTTGTAATGAAAAAATGGCATATTTAAAAAAAAATGATATACCGGTACTTTTTTTTTTTAATCTACCAAGGAAGCAAATTTAAAATGTAATGATAGTGCCTGATGTTACTACATACTCTGATGATAAGTAAATAGTGTTTCTGACATGCAATTTGGCATTATATATTCTTTTTAAAGCCTTTAAAATTTATAACCATATATGATCTTTTTAAAGATTTATTTTTATTGTTTTTGACAGAGAGAGAGAGATACAGAGACAGAGACAGAGAGAAGGGGGAGGACCCAGAACAGTCTCCATAGTTGCACATCATTTGTTTTTCCACATAGTTTCATTCCACAGATGGGCGCGGGGCTGCACAGGGCAGGAACTGGGCCAGGGTCTCACCCCGGTGAGAACTGAACTGGGGGCACTCCCAATTCAGCATATGGGTCCACACGGGCCGGGGCCGGGATTCGATCCTCGGTCCCCGGGGCTGCAAAGTGAGTGCTTAACCCACTGAGCCATCCCGGCTTCCCCACCATATAAAATTTGACAGAACTATTCCTCATGTCAGGATCTGTCTTTGGGAAATATTTGGAATGTGTGAAAACATTTACCTCTAAGTATATTCACCAGTATAGTATTTTTTATGGTAAAAAAATAGAAAACAACCCAAATGTTCAAAACAGGAGTTTGGGGGATGCCAGGATGGCTCAACAGGTTGAGTGCTTTGCCTTGCAGCCCCAGGGTTCGAGGATCGAGTCCCAGTCTTGGCCAGTGCAGACCCATATGCTGAACTGAGGTGTGTTTCCCATGTGGGAGGTCCCCAGTTTGGCTCCACCTGGGACATGCTTCTCATGCGGAAGGCCCCGGGCCCAGTTCCAGCCCTGCGCAGCCTGAGCTCACCTCTGTGAAATGAAACTATGTCGAAAACTAATGACATATAACTGTAGAGACTGCGCTGGGCCCTTCCCCCTTCTCTCTCCCTCTCTGTCAAAACAATAAAATAACTATTTAAAAATAAACAGAGGCATTTATTAAATAAATTATGGTAAATAATAACAAAGGAGCCATGTTTTGTCTTGATCATAGTCACAGAATGGCCTTGTCTGATGTTCATATTCTGTAAAATGAAATATAATGGAATAGTCTGCAGCCATTAAAATTATATCGAGAAGAACTAATAACATGAAAAGACATTTATGACACATTGCTAAATAGATTATAAAATATATGCACATTCTGACTTCACTTTCATTAATGTATACATATTGTTATGAGAGTGAAAAGACAAATTACAGACTGGGAGAAAATATTTGTAAATCGCTCAGCTAACAAAAGACTTTACTTTAATATGTAAGGGACTCTCAGAACTCAACAGTAAGAAAACAAACAATCCAATTAAATAATGATAGAAACTTGAACAGACACTTTATCAAAGAGGATATATAGATTACAAATAAGTATAGATGTTCAACATCATCAACCAATAGGAAAATGCAAATTAAAACCATACAAGTTAGCACTACACACCTAACTAGAATGGCTAAAATTAAATATTCTGACAAAATCAAAAGCTGACAAGACTGTAGGGCAGGAGTGTCTAACTTTTTGGCTCTCCTGGGCCACATTGGAAGAAGAGACATCTTGGGCCCCACATAAAATACAGTAACACTAATGATAGCTGATGAGCTAAAAAAAAAAATCACAAAAAAAAAATCACAAAAGAATTTCATAATGTTTTAAGAAAGTTTAAGAGTTTGTGTTGGGCCACATTCAAAGCCATCCTGGCCCGCACATGGCCCACAGGCTTTGGGGTGAACAAGCTTGCTGTAGGACATCTAGAACTCTCATATATTGCTGTTGGAAGTGTAAAATGGTACAGCCACTCTGGAATACAACTTAACAGTTTCATACAAAGTAAACATGTACTTTCCCTATAACCCAGTAATCTCACTGCTAGGTATTTAAACCCTAGAGAAATAAAAACATGTTCACATAAAAATTTGTACTCAAATATTTATAGCAGCTCTATTCATATCACTAGAACTATGAAACAATCCAGTATCTTTTAACCCATAAATGCATAAAGAAACCATGGTACATTCATACAATGCAATAAAAAGTAATGAGCTATTGATATACACTATCTTGGATGAATCTCATATACACTGAATGAAAAAGCCAAATCTTAAGAGGTTACAGATGTTATGATTCCATTTACATAACATTATAAGACATTTCCAAAATCCAAAGCTTTAGTGACAGAGAAGTGTTTGATAGTGCCACGGATTAGGGGTGAGGGAGGGTATGATTGCCAAGGGCTGAGAAATTTGGAGGGATGATAGAACTATTATGTATCCTTATTTTGATGGAGGTAACACAAATATATATATGTATTAAAACTCATAGAAATTGGGGAAGCCAGGATGGCTCAGTGGGTTAAGTACTCACTTTGCAGCGCCGGGGACAGAGGATCGAATCCCGGCCCCGGCCCGTGCGGACCCATATGCTGAACTGGGGAGTTCCCCCAGTTCAGTTTTCTCTGTGTCTCTGTATCTCTCTCTCTCTGTCAAAATAAAAAAATAAAATAAAATAATAAAAAAAACTCATAGAAATAAGTGTTTAAAATTGAAAAATATATGTAATCACAGAAAAAAGAAGGACACACATGAAGATTCTTACAATGGGTTATTTCTGTGCTGTCAAAATACAGGCTGACTTTCCTCCCTATTGATTATGTAGTATTTCCATTTAAAAAAGAATGAACAAATGTTTAATTTGTAAAGAGATTTTATATAGACAGGATATGTACATCTATACATATATATGTAAATAGGGTATGTTATAGGAAGACTTGAGTGATGCCTGCCGTTATTTCCTATTGGTTCAGACTCTGGAGGACAAAGAAGCTTCATTGCATTATTGAAAAAGTATCTTTTGGGTAAGATGTTTCTTTTATAAAAGAACTGACAGTGCTACCATTTCTCCATAAATCTCGAGCTTTGCCACGGGCTATAGCACAGTATCCTGGCCTTCTGTGTGGCACCATTAGGTTTCCCATTAGCATCCATTAACCAACAACTTCCACTTCAGGGTATGCAGCCAGAGTTCCTTCTGAAATGGAAAAAAATGGAGAAGCGATGATGCAATCAGAGACTAAGTATTTGTTTTTCTTCCTCATCAATTCTAGCTTGTCTTATAAATGGATCACAATTCTTATCAAGTATTAATCACTAGGAAGCTGCCAGGAGTTCCTATAATAGCAGTTGGCTTATTTTATTTTGCTTTACGAAAGTAACCATAGTTATGTTAGATGAAAATTTTAAATGCCTTTATCCAAAAAGCTAGAGAGTAGACCTTAAACCAATACATTTGGCCTCCTGAGTCATTATTTGCCGCATCTATGACAGAAGCCCCAGATTCTAACATTGGCTGAATTGGCAATGAGAAGCAGACCCCAACTGAACCCGTGCAATCAACACTTCTCAGCCCTGCTGGGGGATCCCAGCCTCCCCCATCTATTCCTGTCATGGCTACCAGCAGGAAGTGAGGCCACAGGCATCCTATAGGCCAAGCTGTTTCTCAAAAATCCATAGCTATTATCAGACATTATGCTTCAGTTTGGCACTTTGACAGTGAGCAGTTGGCTGCCTTGAGATCTATATGTACCACACAGGGCAAGGACTTACAAAAGGCTAGGGCAGGCATGTTATAATTTCTTAGGGGTTTGGCCTTGACTCTCATGAATAGTTCTGCAACTCAAAGCAAAACCAAAAATTCTATGTATTAATATTCCCATGGCTACTCAAACATACGTGCACATGCCTAGAATATGATTGGGGGAAAGCCAGGATGGCTCAGTGGGTTAAGCACTCGCTTTTCAGCCCCAGGGACCGAAAATCAAATCTCGGCTCCGGTCTGTGCGGACCCATATGCTGAGATGGGAAGTGCCCCCAGTTCAGTTCCTACTGGGATGAGACCCCAGCCCAGTTCCTGCCCTGTGCAGCCCCGCGCCCACCTGTGGAATGAAACTATGTGGGAAAACC
>PVKE010010835.1:0-41610 GCA_004027555.1 Craseonycteris thonglongyai
TACCTGAAACTAATATAATACTGAATGTCAACTGTAATTGAAAAAAAAATTTAAAGTAAGCAAGAGACATGTCCTATGTGAAACCAGAGCTTACATTCAATTTGTTTTATGTTCTAACCACTTCTATAGACTTTCCTGTCTCTTGTATATTTAGCTGCAATTAGTGGCAAAAATCAGCCCAAACGTGTATGTAACTCACTGAGCAGCAACAGCTGACTGCGGACACCGAGCTGCCGGCTGGCTGCTTTGTCTTCTATGCATTTTGGGGATTTGTCATCAACGTAATCCAGAGGAATGCCGGTTCTGCACGAGCTGATAATATTGTAATCGCAATTCCTTTAGAGGGTCTGGTTTTTCTTTGGAAGTGCTCTGTAGTCCATCTTTTTAATGCCTGTGTGATTGGTAAGTATTCACCTATAAGTATCAGGATAGACAGGTGGCTTTTTCTCCCTGTATTATTTTATATACAAATGTGAGTATAGTTTTCTGTGGCTCAGATTTGTTAGCAGAATTTTTTTCACCATACAAGGTTATTATTATATTTCCTATATGCTGGGCATCGTGTCCCCATGACTTACTTATTTTATAACTGGAATTCTGTACCTCTTACTCACTTCCATCTTTTTAATCTTTCCCACCCTCTTGCCCTCTGGCAACCATCATTTTGTCTATGAATCTGCTAGCAGAATTTTTTTTAACACTTATTTAGCCTGACAGAGGATATGAAAACTAGAATAAAACAGAATGGTAGGAATTATAAAGTCTTTAATTCCTATGTAGTAAGTGGACCTATTTATGAAACTAACTATAAAGAAGAAAATTACTGTCAGGCCTCTGAAAAGAAAGACAATAACAGTAGAATGTCAGCTGAGATGACTGAAAATTGTTTAGCTTCGTTCCCTTTCAATGCGAAGTTGATGTTACTCCAACTCATTTCGTGATATGGAAAGCCTGAGAGTGTAATATGACAATAAATGTCCAAATGTGAGCCTCTAGAAAGCCGATAATCACTTCCAAATAGGAAGGAGCACTGTAGGAGGCATATTTGAGGAGAACTTTAAGCCATTGTGGAAAATAACTTTGTGAATATTGTTGCAAGATGATTACAAATACTGATCTGGGAATGTGTGGATGTGAGGAGCAGAGAAAAGAACCAGCAGTGATCTGAGAAAATTATCGTGACTTAATTGAAATAATCAAGTATGTGAATAAAAGAGACAAAAGTAGAAAAATTTAGGGGACGAGAAGTGTCATAATTGTTGACTGGGGATCACTCATTGTTTTCCGGGTACTTTTTTTAGAGTGCTTTGCATTCGCGCTGGCAGTTAATCATGTGATAATAAACATAAGAGTGAGATAAGAAGTAATCATAAGCCAAGTCCAGGAACAGAGTTAGCTGCCAAATCAGCTCCTTGGAGATAATTCAAACTGAATTTGCCAACGCATTTCTTTATTAAATATAATAAAACCCCTCCTGATGAGGAACAGGGAAGGAGAGAATCAAGTAGCCAGCCTTTCTCTTGCAGCAAACATACTGTAATTTTATCCCAGCTACCTCATAATGCATGTTTTTGACACATGAAATACTTCTGGTCCCTGCTTAGAGGCCAGATTCACTGATTTCCGCATTGCTAGGAATGTGACCGAGTTTTGATTTGCCCATTAATAGCTTGCCTAAAAATTGCTTCCTATTGATACGTTTATTGCCTGCATCATTTAACTTCCCAGCCTTCTCTTTGTTCTTTCACTATCGTTATTCTTTTTTCACCTTGTTTAGCCAGCCATATTTTTTTATCAGATTTATTGGGGTGACATTGGGTAGTAAAACTATGTAGGTTTCAAGTATACACTTCTGTAGTACACCATCTGTATGTTGCATTGTGTGTTCACCACCCAGTGTCAGTTTTCCTTCCATCTCCATGTGTTGGACCCCATTTATTCTCTTAAACATAGCCTTAAAATCATCTGTGCATTTGTAATCCTTTTAAAAAACGCTGGCCTTTCAAACCAACTCTAAATAGTTTATGATAGAAACCTCATATTATCACTTCTTCAAACATTTATTAACTGTGTCCATTGTACTAGACATCCTGTTAAGTGCTTCCAGTATGAGTTACAGATGGACGAAGCACAACTGCTGTTCTGAAGGAGCTTAATTCTAACAGGAGAGAAAACACAGAGAGAAATGACTGATGCTATGTAATGAGGTAAAGTAGCTCACATTAATATAGTAGTGGAAAGAGATCAGGAAAAACTTTATCAATGAGTAAGCTTTGAATCGGCCCTTGAAAGAGGGTTACATTGAAAATGACAGTCACGCCTCCACTCAAGCTTATATACTATGATTTAGAAAATGGCTAGATGGACTAAAAGTATACCACAGACGATATCAGAAAAGTCATAGCATGTTTATTTGTTTGTTTGTTTGAATGTAGAGAGTACAGAGAAGGCAAAGTTTGCCAATAAGGAGAAGTAAAAATACGTTAGACTTGTTTCTTATTATCTACTAGTTACCAAACAGTGCAATTAATGAGTAGTGGGGAGAATGTTCTAGGCAAATGGACCAGCATGTGCAAAGACCTGGAGGCAAGAAGAACAGGTTGTATTCATAAAACCGTATAGTTATGTATTTTGTACCTTATTGTGATTAACATAATAGCTGTATGTTAAATAAATTGAAGAAAGAAGGGATTATAGGTTTAAAAAGTAATAAAGATTATTATAGGGAAGTCTGAGAAAGGAATTACCTTAAATTAAGTTCTGGCCATTCATCTACACCATCTCATTTGATAAAAGTTTTAACTGTAGCACTGTAAGTTACAGATCAAGGCACAGGAATGTGTGCCCAGGCTGCCACATGGAACTACTTGAGGTGACACCATTCATATCATATGCTATGTGAATTATAGTTCCTGGGATATGATCCTTTCACTGTGGATGTTCCACACCAAAACAGTGCAACACTGAGGACACTCCATAAATGTTACTTAAGTAAATAAAGGAATAAACAGTGAATAAATACATGAACATAAAAGATAATATAAAGAGAATGTCTCTTAAGTCTGGAATCTTCTTGGATTAGTAATAGGGCTAAAAGATAAGAGGAAGAAATTGAAAGATGATCAAGTTTAAAGCTGGGTAACTGAAATGAGGATGATATAGAAATAGAGAACATGGAAGGAGAGAAATATAATGATGGCAGGGAGGCTATGCAAAGGTCCATTTTAGACATAGTTTGACTTAACAAGTGGACATCCAGTTGAACATATCTAACAGGTGATTTAAAGTACAGGTCAGAAACTTGGGGAAGGTCATTAGGACTAGAGATAAGATTTATCATATTTCCAGAGAAACAGTTGGATTTTGGATGTATTCAAACATTTGTATCAAGCAATATTATGGCCCTCTCAAGCTACACAAGGTTCCACTATATCATTATATCTCTAGGGCAGGGGTGTCCAATCTTATGGCTTCCCTGGGCCACTTTGGAAGAAGAAGAATTGTCTTTGGCCACAAATAAAATACACTAACACCAATGATAGCTAGTGAGCTAAAAAAAAATTGCAAAGAAATCTCATAGTGTTCTAAGATAGTTTAAAATTATGTGTTGAGCCACATTCAAAGCTGCATGCAGGCCATGGGTTGGACTAGCTGGCTCTAGGGCTTTCTGCCTGGTCTTCTGTTGATTTTTCTCCCCTTGCCAGCCCCCATCAAGAGTCCTAACCCAAAGGGCAAACTTTTGGGAGTCAGTGATGCTAGAAGAGTATGGTGTAGAGTGGTGGTTAACCACAGCATGGCCTCTGGAGCCAACCCACTTAAGTTCAAATTTTGCCCCCATCACTTAGTAGTTAATGTGACCTTGGGAGAGTACTTAACCTTTCTAGGCCTTCATTTCTTCTTCCAGATGACAATTATAAAAATACTTGACTTCATAGTATTGTGAGGAATAAGTAAAGCAAAGCGCACTTAAACTAGTGTTGGCTCATTGTAAACACAATCTAACAGTCAGCTATTAATGTTATGGTTATTTTTTTTCACTTAGTTTCATGGTACATAAAATGCAGATAGTAATAGTGCAGATGTCATAGAGTTATTGTGAAAAATTGCATAAAATAATCTATGTAAAGCTGTTCAGTCAAGACATGGCAAGAGCTCAATAAATGTAAGCAGTTATTAGTATAGTTTCTACTGACATAGCAACAGGGAGAAGATTTTCCCAATTCCCTGGTGGCTTGCATTAAAATATCTAAATGCCAAATGGATGTGGGACACCTAAAATAAAGTATATTTAATATATTACACATAAATTTTATGTGATAGGATAGACATTTTATAATAAGTTGCAATTTTTCATGAAAATTTTTATGACAGCCTTATCGTTTATTAAAAAAAATAAAGGAGAGGTTATTTTACTAGAAATAAGATAAATGGAAAGGATAAAAACAGAATTGCAGGCCCATTGGAAAAGCAGGATTATCATTTTTTTCTCTGAGTTTTATGTCAATAACTCTTATATATTTATTTATATGCACTGTTTGGTTAAAAAAAAAAGGTTGTTTGCTATTAAGGATTAGAGCTAGAATTGCTTCGATTTCCAAGTTATAAGATTAAAAAGTTTGAGCAGCTGTCATTTTAAACAGGCACTTTACCTAAAGTGCTTTTCAGCCTAGAAGAAACACTTATGTGTAGTCAAAAATCACTTGCAAGATACTCATGGGAAGATTTTTTAAAGTTAAATTTGTTTACAAGTCTGCAGAGTTCAAATTTTGTAGACAATAATCTTTTCTTCCCTTTGCTTAAGGACTTTCACCTGTTTTTTGTTTTTTGTTTTGTTGTTGTTGTTGTTTTTCTCTGCTAGTCCTTGGCATGAATTTCACCCATTACAAATAAGAGCACCCAAATAAATCCCTTTTTATTTCATTGGTTCAGCAAATTGTCTTCTAGGGATGTGGCCTGAGGACATGACTGAGCTCTGCTGTGATGAGCTCATTTTGCACTTTTACCCAGAGAATCTTTATATACAAAAGGCACAGAGAGTAGTCACCTTCAGCATGAACAGTTACGAACTGTTGGGGGTGCCTCTTTCTGATGTGCCACTGACTTAGTCCCAGGAATTAAGAGGGAAATGTGCTCCAAAGTGCATTAACCTTTATGGAGTTTTCTTCAGTTTCCATGTTCCATTGATTTATGGTCTTAAATATGCCTGTTGCTGCTGCTTCTGAATGAGTCTCTGGTAAATCATTTCCAAATGATCATCTCGAGTCACATAAGCCAAGCACGTTGTCTGTATCTCCCGTCCGTTCCTCGGAGGCTCCTTTCCTTTTTTGCCCAAGTTGATTTCAGTTTGCTCTGTGCCTTAAAAATGTCACATCTAAGTGTGACGGAGTAAGAAAAAAACATGTCTTGCAGGAGCCATGCTTGCTGGGCGCCATCTTTCTGCGCACTGAGTTAGCTGTCTCTGGCCTTTAGCATGACCTCACTTGGGTTTGATTCCAAAAGCCCATGTACCTGAGTATAGCTAGCTGGCCACAGTTCTTTGTGCAAGGATGGGCTCGTGCTGGGGAATGGATTTTATTATAGATAATGATTGATATTGTTCCCATAGAAATCAAGCTTGCCAGGGATTTTCAGTGTCCTCTCATAAAAATGTCCTATTTCCCTTTGAGTGATGTACAAAAAGTGTTATCAGCGTGAAGAACTCTTATTAGCACGGCTTGGCTTCTTACATGGACCCATGTAATCCAGAAAAGTTCTGCATTTGGCATTCAGCATTTCATTCTCTTTCTGTGTCTAAAGACTATTTCCTGAATTTGAGAGGAAATATAATTTCAGTATCTCTTTGTAATTTATGTGTCATTCATGCTATAGAGTTGTGGTTACTGCTGCTGTCTGTACTTTTTTCATAAAGCCAAAACACAAAATCGAAGGTGCAAAAAATTTCAGAAAATTCCAATTTAGAATTCTGGCTTTTAGAGCACAACGAATGCATTCCTGTCTTTCTCATGAACAGTGTATCACTGCTTAATAAAATTTTAATGTATACCTTTATAAATATCCATGCCATATGACATTATTAAGTGTGCTTATATTATACATGACAGTAGAGAACTACACAGTAAGGATGGTGCCATGGGGACTTCCCTTGGAGTCTGCATATGCCTGACTAAGCAGAGCTTCTGAGCGCTTGTAAATATCATGCAACTTTTCAGAGAAGCCTTGGGCTGAAATGAAAGGAAGAAGATGGTTCAGGTTTCTAAATATGTTTTTGACACTGTTATACAGCAAAAGAGACCCTAAGCTTCTCAGTGGAGGCAAGCATGGTTCATCTCTGCAGAGAGTCGAGATGAGGTTAGAAGATGAGTGAAAATGATAGGCTGAGAGAGCCTGCAGAATGTAGACGGTCAGAGGGGTAAATCACATTTCTATGGATTTGAATCCATGAGATCAGCAGAAAACCCCCCAAGCCTTTCCAATAAATATTCTGTGTACATTATTCAGCCTAAACTACCAAAATCATACACACGAAAGCCAGGAAATATCAAAGTAAAAAGAATTTAAATACTGTTAGTTGTATGATACTGGTTATAATATATACAGCAAACATGTAGTTAGACCTAAACACTGAAACTGATCATGAGAGAAGCATGAATGCATTCTTTGTGCTCCAAGAGCCAGATTTCTGAATTTGAATTTTCTGAAATTTGCGCCTTGGCTTTTGTGTTTGGAATTTATGAGGAAATGATATTTCCCGTGACTGGATTGAAGTTACGCATTTTGGCAAGAATACCACAGAAGCAATGCTGTGTTTTTCTCTATCATATCTGGAGGCACATGAGATCAGTTTGTTCCATTACTGATAATATGGGCCATAGAACTGAAAAAAATGCATTAGGCTGTGAATGTAAGGAATATGGCTTTACTATGAGCAACTACTTTTAGTCAAATGAAAAAATATCATCACGACTTCTAAAATACAGTGAAGGCACTCTGTGTTCAAGGGTATTTCCAGCTGGTAGCAACCATCATTCTTGGCTGAGGTAAGATGGAAGAAGTGGAGCTTTACAGTGAACTAGAATTTGTGATGAGGAGGCTGGGTTAGGCAAGGGCTTTGAAAGCTTGAGTGAAATTTCAATTAGTTTACAATTTTCCTGGATACAAATCAAATCAACACCAAAATTTGGAAAACACTGGGTGAAATATAGGTAGCGTGTGCTCCTGGATGCATTCTGAAGGGCACATACTTAAGAAAGTAAGTTTAAACTAAAGCTACTGCATATGTATGTATTTTAGGAGGCCCCCTAGTTGATGATATTCTGAAAAGAAAACCTTTTGTTAAATATTTACAAATAACAAGTTGGAATTCTGGAAATAATATCCATGCTCTTTAGACACTCAAGTACAATGAGAATCTGTTGTCTGCTTTTATTTGTTTTTTGGTTGATCCTACTTCACATCCTTAGGTTTAGGAAGCTGAAGTGAATACGGTTCCTCAAAATCCTATCATTAGGTGATCTGTATATAGCATTATGTAGATCAGGTTGTCCAGCCTGTGACCCAGGATGGCTTTGAATGAGGCCTAACACAAATTCTTCAAACATGATGAGATGTTTTTGCAATACATTTTTTTTAGCTCATTAGCTACTGTCTGGGTTAGTGTATTTTATGTGTGGCCCAAGACAATTCTTCCACTGTGGCTCAGGGGAGCCGGAAGTTGGACACTGCTGATATAGATCTTTCCTCTCTCATTCTCTTTCCATATATACAGGTGTACTGGGTTTTTTTGTGTTTGCCTTATTATTTACAATGGTGGAGAATCCCTGGTATGAAAGCACTTCCTGAGATGAGCTAGTACCCTTTTGACAGGGTTCCTTCCCTCTGTGTTCATCTTAACTTTGGAGACAAGTATTTTCTTTGCTAACGAGATTCCTTTGACTTAAAAAGTCAATGCTTCCTTTCTTCCATGCAGCTGATTGGGAGTACTGATGGAAAATTTGGGCTATTTGGTGATTTTCCCCCACACCTTTGACTCTCCCTGTCTCCCATTCAACAAATCACTTTTAAAGTACTTCATAGGTAAAAGGAACCTGCAGTATACTGTGGGAATTTGGGAAGAGACAAAATACAGACTCACCCATGAAAAATAATGAGGAACTACTACTCCTAGTAACTTGTGGCTATAATTCAACAGAATCAAAATGAAAATGTTCACTGTAGGATTATCTATAATAAAACCAGGAGGCATAATTAATACTCCCTAATTGCTGTTTGCTTTAATAATGTTCTGTTCTTTAGCATGATGGAATGGGTCTATAATACTCTGAGAAAAAGCAGAATATAAAGTGGTGTGAACAACCATATTGTGCAAAGTGAGAAACAACGTGGGAATGTCAGCAAGGACTAGAAGATGCACTTTCAGTAAGACGCAGCTGTTAATGGGGTGGTGACAATATGTGATAAATTTCCCTTTATTATTTAAAAAAAAATTTTATTTGGACCCATATCCCAAATTCTTGGGAAAAAGACCTTATTTATCAGAGAGGACTTGCCCTTGCCCTAGATTCAGGAACTATGGGTTGGAGTTAAAGGATCTGTTAATTATTTTATTCAGCACTTGCTTCACTAAATACTTACTGAAAGCCTACTCCGTTCTAGCCATAGAATAGTCGTAGGCACCAAGGCTATAGCAATTTACACACACACCCCATCACATGGGGCTTTTAGGTCCCTTGTACAAATAGCAGCAGCTACCATTTACTTAGCAGTTACTGCATGTCAACCTCGGTGCTGAATGCTTCGCTTTTACTTCCTCATTTAATCAAAACAATCCTGTGTGTTACTGTATTTGTTTCACAGAGTACAAAAGTAACATTAAAAGAGGTTAAATAACCTAAGACTGTACATTCAAGATTCAGAGTTAAGAATACTTGCTCTAAGCACTGCTCCAGCCATTCAACTTCCCTAAATTATTCCTCCTTGCAGTGACCAGAATCTGCTTTACTCTGTGTCTTTTCTGTGCAAGAAAGAACAGTGCATCCATTTAATGCAATTGCTTCCCATTTTTGACTAGAGTGAAAAAGGGGACTGATAAGACAGCCCTAATTTTTCTCTTTCATTCTCTCTCCAATGTCTCTCACTTCCTGCACAATGAGGACCCCCGCGGCTCTGAAAGCAGATTTAGAAACATGTTGAATGGGTCCCCTCGAGTTAGGGATGACAGCGTCAACCTGGATGTGTCATTTTAGACTGATGTGTATGCTTTAGGGAATAAATGATTGGTATTTGAAAGAAATCATTTAGCTGCAAGTGCTGGGCACTCCTCCATCAGTACTACCCAGGGCGATTTTGTATTTTAAGGACACCAAAGGCAAATAAGGGACTAGAAAAAAAAAAAAGGAGATGGTGATAATTTAGAGCCCGCTGTCACTGTTTAGAGCAGGTTAATGACTAAAAATTGTGTTCAAGGAAGTGTTAGAGATTCTGGAAATGTGAGAAGTGCAGTGGACTCTCAGTAGGCCCCCATGGGGATTGTTAGATGCCGGAAAATATAAGTAGACTCTCTGTTAACCAAACTCTCAAGCAAAAAACTTTTTCCAGTTGCTTGAGGGTCGCAGTTAAAAGTGAGTCTACTTACTGTACTTCTGCTCACAAAACTAAGTTTTAGTGGAAAGAATAAGTGGAGATTCTGATCATTGATTTCCATAATACTAAAATAAAATAAAAAGACCTTTGCTGTAGTTATTCATTGGCAAACTAATAACAGTGGTTTTCTTTGAGAGGCCAGCCAAGGGGACCAAGACGTATGTGGGTGGGAGATTTCTCTGGCTGTTGGATGAGATTAGGTCAACTTGGCAGGAGATGGAATCTGGAAATCTAAACATGATGGCCATGGTTAACTATCTCCTTTTAGTTCATCATTTTTCCCAGCCTTCTTCCGCTCACTTGTTTCTTTTTTTTTTTTTTTTTCTTAAGATTTATTTATTGTTTTTGACAGAGAGAGATACAGAGACAGAGAGAAGGGGGAGGGCCCAGAACAGTATCCATAGTTGCACATCATTGGTTTTTCCACATAGTTTCATTTCACAGGTGGGCTTGGGGCTGCACAGGGCAGGAACTGGGCCGGGGTCTCACCCTGGTGAGAACTGAACTGAGGGAACTCCCCAGTTCAGCTTATGGGTCCACACGGGCCAGGGCTGGAATTCGATCCTCGGTCCCCAGGGCTGCAAAGTGAGCACCTAACCCACTGAGCCATCCTGGCTTCCCCTCACTCGCTTCTTAAAGACTTATATTTTGTTTGAGGTTCTGCTTTTATTTCCCTTTCTGTTTTGATAACACAGTTAAGAAGCCTCATTGCTTTTTCTCATGGCTTCTCAATTTCCATTTTTTTCCTGCATTTAGGGGGTTGTTTTTTCATTATAATAATTCTATATGTATTCCCTCCTTCCCTCGACCACCCTCACACACAAATACTCACACAATGATTTAGTATTAAATAAAGGAAACTCTTTATTAGGCTAGACCCCTAAACTTAAGGGACATTTATATACCTAGCTTTAAAGGTAATCTAATTATAACACAGTTTATGAAATGCACTCTTTGATATGTATAGGTAATTTTTATATTTTCTTTTTTTTTTTATGATTTATTTTATTGTTTTGACAGAGAGAGAGAGACAGCAAGAAGGGGGTGGGCCCAGAGCCATCTCCATAGTTGTACGTCATTACAAATGGGTCCTCATGGGCATCACATATGGTTTCACATGGGCTGGAGCCGGGACCAGGACTCGATCCTTGGGCCCCAGGGCTGCAAGGCAAGCATTCAATCCTCCAAGTCATCCTGGCATCCCCAATTTTTATATTTTCTAATTTAATTTTATTTGAGTAGCTAATGCTATTCATGGTTATTAAAAATTAAATGATTCAAAAAAGTTACAACTGAAAAGTCTTATTCTCACTCCTCTTCCAGACCCCACCCACCCCCATCCTTGCTTTCTATACATATGCACTTTTATTAGTTTTTTGTGAATCTTCCCAGGGTGCCTGTATAATAGAATAAACAAATGAGGATATATAATTCTTACACAAAAGTCAATGCAATAAATTCTAAATACAAGTTGATTTACACCTTGATTTTTTTTCTCATCTAGCACTATATCCTGGAGATTTTTCTACATTAGTAGACAAAAAACTTTCATGGTGGGGGTGGGGGGTTGGGGTGGCTGCACCGTGGTTTATTTAACCAATCCCTAATTGGTAGATTTTTGTTTCAGTTATTCCCGGTCTTGCCATTAAAATAATGCTGCACTGATCTATGTTACCATGTTCAGAAGTAGCTGTCAGAAAAATTTCCCAGAAACAGAATTTCTGGGTCAAAAGGAAATGCATTTGTAAGTTTGAGTGATAACACCAACTTGCCTTTCATAAGGATCTTACCATTTTTCACTCCTATCAACAGTATACAAGAATGCCTTTCTCCACACTTATGCCAACAGAGTCTTTTTAGACTTCCAAAATTTGGCCAGTGCATGGATAGAAAAAATGGTATTTCAATATAGTTCCCTCTTTTTCTCATTATGAATGAAGTTAAAAATATTTTCTTGTTTAACGCCCATTATATTTATTTCACTGTAAACTTTTTATATCCCTTTATCATATTTCTACTAATTGGTTTGTTTTTTTCCTAGCTGTTGTCTGTAATAATATTAATATCTACTCTTTGTCATTCATTTTCTTTGTCTTGATCTTATTTCATTTCCCTTCTACATTTTTATTGAGAAAATGTTAAAGTAAACAGGAGTCTTTTCTTTGCATAGCAATGTGGAATGGTCAATATTATCATGCAAAGCAATCTGAATCAGTGGGGGAAATCGCAGTTGTTTCATGACTAAAATTTTTGTTGAAACATAAAAACTCTTTGTTATACATGTATACTGATATGAAAAAATAAGAAAACTACTCATGTACTTACTCCACTGTGGCATTGGAAACATTGAGAAATACAGTTGTTTTATTCCATTGTTAAAATGTTATCAAGCGTAGTTTGAACAATGCTTGTCACCTTTTTTCACAATACACAGTGCGCACCTTTTCTGTGCCTTGGTAGATTGTCAGACTTCCTTCTAAGTTTGGATCAACTGCCAGCATTTTATTCTGTGCTTTTCATTGTCATGAAATATCTCCAAGACATCCTCTAATGTGAAACTTTTTGCCAGCATCACTTCATCTGCACCATCTTTACGTAGGCCTTTTGTCACAACCACTTTCCCCATTTACTTGGATCAAGTTCACCTTTCTTCTGGCTGCATTTGCCTTTTAGGTGCGGGATTCCCATGGTCAACTCCTTCTTCTATAAACCCATGTACATTCAATACAAATGTCACTCCCACGGGTAACCACTTTTATGTTGATTGGTTGATTTGTTTTTCTGTACTTTTCTCTTTTTAGATCATTTTCCTTTTTTAATTATCCTTTGTAAAATGTCATGTGGGTTTATCACAGCTTAGGGGACAACACAACTACATGCTTTGCTGACTGCACATGAATTGAATAGCAGGTGTGCTGTGATCAGTCACCGATACACTTTGAAAGTAGTGACATGAACGATCATTGATCATGATGAATGTTAATTCAAGTAGGGATTTCTGAACTGAAGAGCTGTTCTCAAAGTTTGTTCTTTATGCCGTTACTCACAGTTAAATACACTGTGGTAACTGGACTTTAAACCTTGGTTTTAGAGGTTTCCTGTTATTAACTAAACTGTAGTAACTTGCATTTCTGCTTATGAGAGGCATGCAAAGCAGGAACTACCAGTATAGAAGAGTAGAAAACATAATCTGACAAATATCTACATACTCATCTCTGAACTTTGATAGTTAATAACATTCTATATATGCTTTCAGTGTTTTTAATAAAGGAAATAGATCATTCAAAATAAAATTTAAGTTCTCCTTTGCTCCCACCTCCCATCCTGTACCCTTTGTAACTCCCTAGTCACATGTTATCGTGAAATAAAAGTATATTCTTCTTTCTCTCTCTCCCTCTCTCTACATATATAAAGATCTCAGTGAGAACTCTGTAGTATTTGGGGGTGTAATTTTTAATATTACATCATAATTTATTTTCTGTTATCATGTTTTCCTTTGCTTCTTTCATTCTTATTTCCTTATTGAACTAATAAAATATCTTGTCTCCTTTCGCCCCCTAGTTTTGAAGCCATGTTTTCTATTTCATCTTCTTTCTGTTCAATAAGTAAAATAACTTGTATTTAAATATATAGAGATACAATAGTCTAGGGGAAGCCGGGATGGCGCAGTGGGTTAAGCACTCACTTTGCAGCGCTGGGGACCCAGGATCGAATCCCTGTGCGGACCCATGTGCTGAAATGGGGAGTGACCCCAGTTCAGTTCTCTCTCTGACTCTGTATCTCTCTCTCTCTCTGTCAAAAACAATAAAAAATAAATAAAAAAAGAGAGATAACGATAGTCTATATAGATATATTAATAGATGAATATTGTAGAGCTATGACCTGCTCTGGTTAAAAATTCCATGAATTTCCCCACATCTCTCCATGTAAATAGCCAAAGCTTAGAGCTACCCATGTATGTTTTGTCCTGTTTCTCTAACTGTCTTTTTCTGATACTTTTAACAACCCTCTTACTCTGTCTTCCAGATTTATTCAGGAGGTTGAGCATGCCCTGGGACTTGGGCCAGCCAAACAGTGTCCTCTGCGAGAGTTTCTCACTGTATACATCAAGAACATCTTCCTCAACCAGGTCTTGGCTGAGATCAACAAGGAGATTGAAGGAGTCACGAAAACATCTGACCCCTTGAAGATCCTTGCGAATGCCGACACCATGAAGGTGCTAGGCGTGCAGCGGCCTCTCCTACAGGTATGTAGACTTAGAACTTCCTGTTCTCATCAACGATTTTCATTGCCTTGGCAAGAGTCACAGATTTAAAAAAAAAGAAAAGACAGAGGAATTACCATCTGTTTGCATATCCTCAGGGACAAAACAAGAAGAAATAAACAGGCACTAGGGAAATTTAGGGCTAATGTGGAGGTAATAGAAATTCCTTAAGAACTTTAAGAAATAAGTGGTTAACTTTGAATATGGGAGGTAGTGAGTTTCATTAACATGCATGAAACGCCCTGTTATTTGCCTGGCATTTGTCCTAGAAAGTAATTCTTTCTCCATTGGTGAATGCATCCTAAAGAAAGAAGAACTTATAGGACGTTGCTGTGCCGAAACCCTCTATAACTTGAGGGCACACGTACTACTTAGAATGGGGCTTTTGAACCTACCAGCAAAATGGCTTTTAAAATTCAGATCATACAATTAAAGTGATGATCTTGTTACTATTGAAATTTTTACTTTGACCATAAAGAAATGGTTTCTGAGCAATGTATCTCAGTAGACATGTAGATGTATAGGCTTAGGTAATGATTTTAAGGTAAATATAAAACTAAAAGAAAATAGTTATGAGTTGAAATTATGGATATATATTAACCATTATTACATTATAATTGAATCTTTATAGTATATTTGAGAGAAGAAAGGTTTCATTTTTACATTAGTTGCATGATATAAGGGAATCTCAAAATGTAGAAGACTTGATCTCTTCAAAGAAAAGTTGTATGAATGGAAGGGAGGTACAGTGGCTTCAGTTGCCAGCCCTTGCCTGCCTTTATGTATGTCTTTGTTGAATGTTTTTTCCTTGTACATTAAAATGAATGGAAATGCTGGACCTTTCATAGGAAAGTGCCCTAGTTAGGAACATTCATTTTTTTATCTGAGCACTCTCCTGTGGTATTGAGAAAATAGCATAGAGGCATTTGCTTCTATAGTATAGCCTCACACCAAGGAGTGCTTTCGCTTACATTGTTGGGCTTGTGTTAGATGGATTCCTGGTGAGGGATCTGTACTGCGCATGGGATGCAGAGGAGGGGCAATCACAGGGCGTGTACTCACTTGTCCCTCTGCTGTGTTGCTCTTCCACTGGCTCTTTGCATGGCTGGGACCTTCTCTCTGAGTTTCAGTTCAAATAGCACTTTTCATGACTATCCGACCTATGTAGGCCCCCTTCCCTGGTTAGTCTCCATTTCTTCTCCATCTCCTTCTCCCCTCTATCCATTCTCAACACTGAAGCCAAACTCTGGACTCTGTCACCAATACCCTATTGCCAGGTCACTTATGATCAGGGGACTTCCTTGTACAATAGGAAGCACTAGCAGCAGATTGGAGGGTAAGAGGAGAAGGAGGTTGGGCTGTTGTTGTTTTTATCTCCTTCCTCTCACTTTGAAGCGTGGTTCTAGCTGTGGGTACAGCCCCCATAACTGTCATGCCAGCTGACACTTCCGCCATAGCCCCTGCTCTCACATTTCTTCTCCTTGCCCCTTGACTACAGCTTTCTCCTATTACTAGTTTCAGGTGCCTCAATATCCCTTGATGCTTCCTTCAGTGCTGCCTATATATCTATATGTCATCTCTTCATTAATGTTTATTTTTGTTTCAGTCATCTGAATGGAATTCTATTTGATCAGGATCCCAAATAGATCTTCCCCTTTAGTCACTATTTTAACATTTTGATTTTTTTTTTCTCTCTTCTTAACAAAGCAACTGTAATTATTAGTTAATTTCTTTTCTAACTTGTGTATTTTCTGTCTTTTCCCACTAGAACATGAGTTTCAAAAGCATAATGCAGTACCGGGCAGCAGGAAGGTGCTCAATACATAATTTACTGAGTGAATGCATATATGCATGGGTAGCTGCATGGGTGGATAGAAACAGGGAGTATGTTTTGAGAGTCAGAAATAACTGCAGAGTCAGTGGGAAGATGAGAAATAGCGAATGACAAAAACTTGTTTACATTTTTCCTTTGTCTGACTGGCCACATCATTAACTTCCTCTCCACCAGAAAACCTTTCAGTATTTATGTCCCTGACATGTCATGCTTTATGCTGTACAGAGCAACTTTAATATGCTTAGTGTACTGACTTGAAAAGAAAGCAGAATGACTACTACAGAGTGAATCTGTGAACTAAAGATACTGGCATATTAAACATGATACTTTTCAGCTTGAGTAGCAAAGACACATTAAAACTCATAACTAGTTGACTACAATCTGGGCCATGTCAGGGTAGACAGTGACTAGGCTAATTGACATCTGTAGACATTCTGCTGGCATGCTTGTCTAATTGCTCCCAACCTCGTCACCAGCTACTTGTACATGTTACTATTCCTCTTGTGTTTTTGTTTGTTTGGTTGGTTGGTTGTTTTTGTTTTGTTTTCCTCTTGTTCTTTAAATCAATTACTCCATTTTGAGGCTAGATAAGGACTTCAGCTTTACCCATTCTCTCTTGGACCAAGTCAAAATATGATAATTCTTTGTAAGTAAATAAATCTTGAAGAAAAAAAAAACGTTCATGTCATCAGTCTAAATTTGTGTTCAGAGCCAAAACACCTGCAGTTTCTTATTTACTTATTTTCTTGCCCTCTTTTTCTTCATAAAATTTTCATTTTATGAAAATGCAAGTTATATTAGTTAGAACATA
Organism: Craseonycteris thonglongyai; assembly: GCA_004027555.1. Classification (NCBI taxonomy): domain Eukaryota; kingdom Metazoa; phylum Chordata; class Mammalia; order Chiroptera; family Craseonycteridae; genus Craseonycteris; species Craseonycteris thonglongyai. Next base: position 16,549 of record PVKE010010835.1, read on the forward strand.
TTGATAAATTTGTTTAATATTCTCAGAGTTATGAGATTTAAAAAGCAAATGAAGTGATAGTTATTTTCCTTCCCCCTCTTGAGCATTTCTCTTGCTTTCTAATGATTACAGATTGTTTTCTAACATAATTTCCCATGCTCAAGTTTCAGTGTTTCTTAAATATATTTTTATGTCACCTTGATATTTTTATTCCTCGCTAATTGGTGGTGTCTAATCTGAAGAAAAAGTAAGAAATAATTGTCCAAAATTTTAACTGAATGTTTAAAACAACTGTTAATAAGGGAGCTTGGAGAAATGTACTATGTGTGAAAGATGCTGGTGGGTTAGGTATTCAATTACATTAAGTACAAAAATGCCCTTTAGAGACATTCCTGCTTCTGAACAGTCATTTGGTCACAGCACAGAAGAACGGATTGGTCCTGTCCCCTGGGTCAGCACCCAGTGTCATACAGCATCAGCCTAACAGATTCTCCAGGGAAAATGCAAGGACAGCTGTCTCTGTGCTGTTGTCATTTGTTTGATGATGTGCAGATGCAGAGAACCCCAGGACACTTTGTCCTTACCTCTCTGAAATGGAATCTGGGTCGTAGACAGTCAGTTATAAGGGGCCTTTTCCACGGGCATTATTAATGTGCTTTTGCAGTGGTAAATTCGCTTTCCAGGCACAGAATTCATAGAAGGCCAAAAAAGTAACTAGAACACACCATTTTATAGGTAAAACAACTGTGCAAGTGTTGGCCCAAAATGATACAGCAGCATAGTATTAATAATAGTTATAGAAGTAGTAATAATCATAATGACAGCATTCATAATAGTAGATAGCGGTAACAATAGCAGCTAACACTTTAATGGCATTTACAATGAGCTAGGCACAAAATGGAGCGCTTTATGTTTTGATTTGTGTTTTACATGCATTGGCAACAGCTCTATGAAGGTGGTGTTCATATTATGGGAGGAAGCTCAGAAACAACGAAATCAAATTACTTGTCCACAGTCACATAGCTAGCAAGTATCAGAACTGTAATTCAGATCCAGGCACCTAACCCTGACGTCCATGCCCAAAATGAGCTCTACTCTAAGCATAGCCTGAGGAGTAAGCTTGTCTGCAGCTATTTGCTGCTGGTCTGCTAGGAGACATTCAGAGTATGAAAGCAAGCATTTAGATGCCTCCCGATTTTTAAAGCAGTTTACCATTGGCTGCTTTTTACATTTTTTTCTTTTCTTTTTAAGGATTCATTTTATTATTTGAGAGAAGAGAGAGAAAGAGAGAAAAGTAGGAGAGGGCCCAGAGCATTCTCCATAGTTGTACATCATTAGTCGTGACGTGGTTTCATTCCAGACACATGGATGTGGGGTCCCTAGAGCGGGAAGTGAACTCGGGGCCTCCCGCATGGGAGGCAAGAACCTTCACCACCATCCTGGCAGTTACTAGTTGCACCACAGTTCAGCATATGGGTTTGCATGGACCGGGGCCAGGGCCAGACCCAGTGGTTGCAAGGCTAGTGCTCAACCTGCTGAGCTATCCTGGCATTCCCTACATTGTTTTCTAGTAAGTAACTTATAGTGTATCTTATAAAAGTATCAATCCATAACCGATGGTTGGGTGGGGATGGTAATTTGGCTTCTTCTCATCTTAGTTAAGGGCACATTCCTCTCCTTTATTTCCTCTGTTTCCTCACAGAAAAGTACAAGCATAAAGCCAGCCATCTCTTGCCTCAGCACCAAAGCACTTTTTAACAGGTGGAATAGTTTGGATGTTTGTCACAAGTGGCTCCCTCCTGAGTCCCAGCTCCTAGAGCAGTGCCTGCTATAGAGGAGGTGCACGGTATTTCATCAGTAGATGAAATGGATGAGTGAATGACAATGAATGAATTCATGATGGCTTCCTTAGCCGTGTGCACATTCTACCCTCATGGTATACGATTCATGGTCTTGTGTTTAAAATTCTTGACAAAGCTTAAATTAAAATGCCAGGTAAGCGGGCACGGCTCAAAGAGTTAAGCGCTTGCTTTGCAACCCCAGGATCTGAGGATCGAATCCCAGCCCCAGCCCGGTGGACCCATATGCTGAACTGGGTGTGCCCCTAGTTTGGCCCCCAGCTCAATGGGGCGTACCTCCCATGTGGGAGGCCCCCAGCCTTGTTTCTACCCTGCCTGGCTGCCACCCATCTGTGTGGAAGGAAACCATGTGGAAAACTGATGATATACAACTATGGAGACTGCTGGGGCCCTAACCCTTCTCTCTGTCTCTCTGTTTCTGTCAAAAACAATAAAATAAATCTTTAAAAATAAATTAAATAAATACAAAAATAAATAAATAAAATGCCACAGTTCTTATTACGCCTATAATGCTATTAGCATGAAGGCAGGATTGAATATACCTCATAATCTTATCATCTGAGATTGTACTTTTTTGTTGTTTTCTTTGCAAAATGACTCCCACGTGTTGCAAGGTAATGCATGCTGATGCAAAATAAGGAAATCTCTTAAGTGAAATTCCTAATTTCTCCTGAGTCAGAGCTTCTGGCCTTCTGGACATGGGGCTATAGAAATAATTGAAGTGGATATGCTCTCATGCCCTATATGTCTGCAGGGGTCTACAAGTGGCTTATTTCCTAGACACAAGGAAATATCCACTCGGTTCTGTACTTACCATTAACTTGAGGGTGTCATTTAATCCATTTCTTCTTTAGTGTCTCCATCCAATAAGAAAAGGGGCAGGGGGCTTACGCTTAACGTGTTTATTTTCTACCTGTCAATGCACTGAATGGGCATCTAACTGTGTGAACAAAGTACTAGTAAAGCTTCTTTCCTGCCCCCTAACATGCTATGCCCTGCTGCTTAGAGAGTGGTCTGTGGTAGAGGACATCAGACCTCTCAGTCAGAATCTGCATTTGTAGGTATCGCCAGTGATTTGTACACCCAGGAGAGTTTGAGAAGCATGACCTTGTCCCAGCATAAGACAGAGTGTGGTCCAAGGTCAGTCACCTCCTGAAATCATGAGTTATGCAAGTTCCTGAAGCTCATCCCACTTTGGGATGGGGCCCAGGAATCTGTATTCCAACCAGCCCTCCAGGTGATATTGATAGAGACTGAAATTCTAAAGGGGTTGTCTACGTCATAGCACAGTACCCAGCCGGAGGCTAAGAAATGGGATCTCATGCTGTGGACTGAACAACAGTTAATCACTTAAAAACACAAACAAAAAAACCTATTCAGCTTTGTTTCATACAGCCCCAGAAACCGTGAAAACAGTATTTGCTGTGGCAGCAGAAGCCGCTTCGTGGTCTAGCACATCGCTGAATTTTGTGAAGTTCTTGGGCAGCACAGGATGAGCCTACGTGTTCTGCTCATGGAGGGCAATGTGAGACAGAAGCAGCTTTCCAATGCTTAGGCTCAAATTCCTGTACCATTGGAGGAAACACACAAGCTGTACCAGCAGAACTTGTAAGCGATCTCAGAATATTTAAAGTATATTCTCATTCTGCTCACTGCCCCAGTATTTGTCAGAGTACCTCTAAGGAGTGAAGTGGTACAGAGCTAGCCTGCAAACACTATACTTTCTTCTCTTCCTTCGCCAGCCACAGTGCCCACTCTTACCTGTGGTCTAGAGCCGTGGTTCTCAACAGAACCCATTAGCATCACTCCGGAGCTTTCTGGAGACCCCACTGCTCAGCTCCCATCCCAGAGACTGAACGCACAGGATCCACGTGAGGCCTGGGCTTCAGAGTTCTGTATGCTGCCACGTGATCCCAGCATGCAGCCAGAATTACAGCCACTGGCCTGGATCTTTCTACACTGTGGACTCAGTTATTGCCCTGAGAAACATTCTTCAATTCAGTCAGGTTTATAACAGAGGGATCTCTGTGATACTTTGAACCAACCTTGGTACCTAAGCCTTGGAAGCAGATACAAATAGATTTAAATCCCAGCATTTTCATTGAAAACCCTGTGGCCAGGACCACATTTCTCACCTCTCTGCACCTGTTTCCTCCTCTTTAAAACAGGAATAATGAAATGTATGTCACGGGAACACAGGAATTGTTTCTAATGGTTAGATGAAATAATGATTGTAGAGTGCATTTCCTTCCCTCCCCATGTCACACAAAAGTCAGTTTCAGCATTGACCCCTCTGGTACGTGTTACCTGCCTGCCCCGTGCCCCTCACCTTTACAGATTTCTGACTTCTGCTGGCTGTGCCCCTCCACCTCTGCCCTCTGTCTAGATTTCAACCTGCATCCCCTCTCATCACTGACTTGCTATTTATTCACTCCTGATCTTTGTCCTCTAGAGCCCACCTAATAACTTCTGTTTCCTGCCTCTTGCTACCCTAGGGTGACAGAGATGATACTGTTTCACCTCTGTTATCTTTTTCTTGGAGTTTGTTCATGATCATGTATTAGCAGAAGCTACATGCAGTTTTTATGACCATTAAAGCTACTGTGCTCAGTTCTTAGAGCCCCGATAACGCATCACCACAAACTTTGTGGCTTACAGCAACAGGGATTGTTTCCCATAGTTCTAGATCACAGAGGCCACATTCTCTCCGAAGACTAGAGGCTGACCCTTTGTGCCTCCTCCACCTTCTGATGGTCTTGGCGTTTGTTGGCATCTGACAGTGAAACCAATCTCTGCCTCCGTCTTAACGTGGTCTTCTCCCCTGTGTCTTCCTCTTTTTATGGCTTTTATAAGGACACTTTCATTGGAATTAGGGGTCCACCCTAATTCAAGATGATCTCATCTCAGTTCTTCCCTTAATTATATCTGAAAAGACCCTATTTTCAAGTAAGGTCACATTCTGAGGTTCTGTGTGAAATGTGGAGGAGGAGGGGGACACTATACAACTTATCGTGGCTAATAATTGGAAGCAAGTTATATAGACGGTGATATATTCATTTTTCTATATTTTCCTTAAAGACCCTCTGGCAGGAAGCAGTGTAAAAGTATTACTATTAAGGAAGTAGAGCCAGGATGGTCTAAATTCTGGATGCCAGCAAGATTCCCAATGATTGTTTCGTAGGTTGAGTGATTGCTGGAGCTGTAGTTGTGCCTCATTGAAGACTGGTAGACAGCTGCTTACAGTAATGATTTGCTAGAGATGATTACAGATGCCCAAACCTGTTATCTCTCCAGCTAAGCCAAGGTACTGCCAGTGACCTCTTGCTGGCTTCCCAAGGAAGGGTGGCCAGCAGCAGTAGCGTATTGTTTTCATCACCTCAAGTTATGTTACTATGAAGAATGTTGCATTTGCGTGGTATTTGCATCACAGCCAGTTGTTGCTGTTCCACTGTGTGATACAGAATAGATTCAGCTTTTATTAACATGACTAGATTAGTCCCATTTGGGGAAGCCAGGATGGCTCAGCGGGTTACGCGCTCACTTTGCAGCCCCGGAGACCGAGGATCGAGTCCCGGCCCCAGCCTGTGTGGACCCATGTGCTGAACTGGGGTGTGCTTCCCATGCAGGAGGCCCCTAGTTTAGTTCTTGCACCCTGGTTCGGGCCCTGGTTCGAGGGGGCATGCATCCTGTGCAGGAGGCCCCCAGCCCAGCTCCGGCCCTGCGCAGCCCCACCTACTTTTGTGAAATGAAACCATGTTGAAAACTGATGACGGGGCGGTAGAGTTTTGAAAGGTGCTTCTGAGTTTGGAGGATTGCTACCCTGGTGGTTGCCTGGATTGCAGATCGCGATGATTGTCCCCTCCCTGCAGGAGCTGGACTCCTTCAAGTACAGTGAACTGCAGAGCTTAGCCAAGAGTCTGGGTCTCCGGGCAAACTTGAGGGCAGACAAGTTGTTAAAAGCTTTGAAAGCCCACCTCAAACAGGAAGCAAGAAAAGAAAATGAGAATCAGGATGAAAATCAAACTTCTGCATCCTCTTGTGATGAGAACAAGATACATATTAGCAACCAGGAACAAGTTGAGAAGGAGCAAGCTGTCCATGTCACCAAAACAAGGAGCGGACGCAAGACAGTCAACGTGAATCCTGACTCTCAGAAGAATGGAAGTGTGCAAACTGAAAATAAGCCATCACCTGTGCCAAAATTGGATCATTCAGAGGTAAAAACAAGTGTTTCCACTGAATCCCAGAATCAGGAAAACCAGGCTCTTGGAACTGCTGTAGGAGTTCCTTCGCCACCAGATGAGAGCCGAGATGAGAATGCAGTGTCCTCAGGAAAAAGTGGAATAAATGATAATGAAGACTCAAAGGTACCTTCAGAAATAAAGAAGTCTCTCTACACAGATGGGTTTTCCAAATCTAGAAAAAATAAAAGAACTGCAAGCACTACACCAAACTTTAAGAAGCTTCATGAGGCTCGTTTTAAGGAAATGGAGTCCATTGATCAATATATTGAGAGAAAAAAGAAACATTTTGAACAACACAATTTACTTAATGAACTGAAGAAGCAGCCTGTCACTAAGACTCCAGTCTGTCTCCAGAGAATCTCCATGGCTTGTATTCCCTCAAGCCAACAGCGCTTGCAAGGCCAGGCCCAGGGCACTGCAGGTCGGAGCACCTTGTGTGTGAAGGGGTCGGTCAAGCGCTCCACTCTTTCGGCCACTAAAATGAATGTCAGGTTTTCAGCTACTACTAAAGGTAATGACTATAAGCGTTCACTGACCAAGACTCCAGCCAGAAAGTCTCCACATGTGACCATGGCTGGAAGTACTCCAAAAGGCCAGCCTGTGCTTGGGACACACCAGTTAAAGACCACAAAGCGGGATTCTGTTACAGTTATTACCTCTTTCAAGTTGACGGCTGAAGCAGCACAGACTCCAATCTCCCAGAGGAAACCAGTGTTTGATCTCAAAGCTAGTCTGTCTCGTCCCCTCAACTATGAGCCACACAAAGGAAAACTGAAACCATGGGGACCATCTAAAGAAAATAAATCCCTGAATGAGCATGCAAACAGAGTTAGCTTCCATAAGAAAACCTACAAACAACCTCATCTCCAGGCCAGGGCGGAGCAACGGAAGAAACATGAGCAAGAACGAAAGGAGAAGAAAGCAAAGATTTTGGGAGCTCGGAGGGGCCTCGTTAGAGCTGCAGACTAATAGTTTTTTGGCATCCTGTAAATATTCCTTTATACTGAACCGGATTTTTCTTTCTTTCTCTTTTTTTTTTTTGTGTGTGAATATTTTCATACTGTCCTTACTACTTTAGTCAAAAGATCTTTTTCTGCTCTTAACTTTCTTTCTAGTATGTAGTATCAGTGGGTTCTTCACATGCTAGTCTCTGAGAAGATATTACCTTAAAGTGCAGATTCTTCAAAACCTAAGTCCCTGTAGAACTCAAGTTTTTGATAGATTTTTGACCAAAATGTTTAATGTCAAGTTCCCTCTACTGGCTCTGACATTAACAGAACTGCAGTCCTCTTTTAGGCAAGAGCATTTACCTGATGGTACCTAGTTGTACCACAGGCATTAGTAAAACTGAATAACAAATTATGAGTAGGCTGAGCTGGAAAAGCCACCTCTTCATCCTCTAGACTAGAGAAACTAGAGTCTTAGTGAAACTGGGCCATAAGGGTCAGTTATGGCATCAATATTTTACCTATGTTGTGTTGTGCTCAAGCTTATGTGCACCTTTGTTCAGATCACTTTATGTAATTTCCATCTATCAATATATTCTTAAAAACATAAACTCTATAGTTTATTCTAGCCTTGCTTATTTAAAAATATACAGGGTCGTACTGAAATTTGAAGATTGCTACTTTAAGGATTACTATGCTGTCATACTTAAATCTTATTCAATTTGTGGAAAAGACTAGTGTTGCTTAGCATCATATCCATGTTTGCTGCACCTAAGTGGAGCTTCTGAGTTTTGCACTGCTTAAGATTTTCATGAATAAAATTTTTTTCTTATGTTGGTAGACTCATTCTTTGTAAACATAAAAAAAAAAAGAAAAGAAAACTGATGACGTACAACTATGGAGACTGCGCTGGACTCTCCCCTTTCTCTCTGTCTCTATCTCTCTCTCTGTCAAAAACAATAAAATAAATCTTAAAAAATAATAATAATAACACCTTTAGATTAATCCCATTTAAGGTCTGCTGAAAGTCATCGTGAAAACCGTGAGGTTGAAAACAGCTGATCAGTTGAATTTTTTTCCTCTCTGTAACCTCTGAGAAGTGGTGCTGAGGTCTCACTGTGCTGAAATAAGTCTTGAAACCAAGATACCTTTGGGGGTCGAATCTGATTCTTCAGTGTCTGTTGAGACTGAAAGAAATACTAACTTATGACAGTTTGTACTTTTGATTTTCTTTGAATCTTTTATTATTTTATTTTATTCATTAGCACTATTGTTTGTCCTCTTCATGAACAAGTAGGTGTCTCAAATAACTAAGCACTAGTGGCCACTCCAGGCCTTATCCAGGAAGATGAAGTGGGAGGTGCCTCTATCGTTGTCTCTGACTGTTTATATTGTCACTGTGCCCTTCTAACACTTTTCTGTTCACTTCTGAGACAGCTGAGCAAATTAAATTTTTCATGACTGATAGGGATAACATTCATCTCTTGTCTTCAGAGTGTCTTAGCAATTGTTATTTTTGTATTATTAATCTTATTACTGGTTTAATACATTATAATGTTTGTAGAATTTGTGTTGTGATTCTTCATGGCCATTCAGGAAAATAACTAAAGTGAATTTCATCGTGACATGGTAGGAAAGGAATATAAAACAGGGACCTGATCTGGGGTCAGCTCAGTGACCTTAGACAAGCCCAAGCAACTTTTCTTCCCTGAGCTTCATTGCCCTTGTCTATAAAATGAGGATGATACTGGCTCAGTTACCCCATAGACTAAGGTGACAATTACAATGGGATCATATAATCAGTAGGATTTTATGAACTATTCTATATACCGAGTTGTTGTTCCATAAATGTTATTAGTACTGGTCTACATGCTCAATAATCACATCATTCAGGAAACCCATTAGCATTAAAGGAATGGTGCTAAAACACCTACAGAAATGAACAGTGTTTCCTATTAAGTGAAAAGCTCCGTTAGTTTTTACCAACAGTTTGTTTCATACATGATTAGACAGCCAGTGTAAGACCCTGGCAATTTTTTTCCCGAAGCTTATTACGAAAATGTTTGAAACATCTAAAAAGGCTGAAAAAAATTGTTCAGTGAACACGCACGTACCATCCAGATTCTACAATTAATACTTTGCTGTATTTGTTTTGTAGCATAAGCAAACTTGGTAATTTTGATTCTTCTTCAGCCATCTCAGAACTGAACTTCTAATCATTCTCTAAGCTCTTTACCATGGTTTAATTCACAGGTTTTTAACATCTTATTTTGAGAATCTGAATATAAAGACAAGTAAAGTGGAAAAGTAGTCGCTTTGTTAAAAGAATGTGTAATTTTTTGAAGTATCCATTCAGACATTTCCTTTAGTGGCCACATTGGAAGAATTATCTCGGGCCACACATAAAACACACTGACACTAATGATAGCTGACGAGCTTAAAAAAAAAGTCGCAAAAACATCTCATAATGTGTTAAGAATTTGTGTTAGGCCGCATTCAAAGCTGTCCTGAGCTGCAGGTTGGACTTGCCTGCTTTAAATAGTTTCATGGAGTAGGAAACTGAACAGTCACACTTGTGAATAATCTGAAAGTAGTGTCTTTTTTGACATAATAGTGATGAAAAGGCTCTGAAACGAACCAGTGAAAGATGATTTTTATATACAGGCAGGAGGATAGGCACATATGATCATGTTGAATTTGTACAATTATCATTATTGTCTTATTTCTGGATGAAAAGGAAATAGCATCTTGTCTGGTTGTCTGCTTCTCTTAGAGAAGTTCCTGGTTAACTAGACTTCTATAAGTAGCTTTCTGCAAAGCAAATTTTAAACTAACTTCTATACAGTATAATCAACTAGGTTTTTGGAGAAAGCCCAGAGGGGCCAGAAAAGAAGTTTTTTTTTTCTTTTGCCTGCATAAAATCATCTACAACCAGCCTTATACATTATATAAGAACTATTAATGATCTCAAAGTTTGTGTTTCTTGAAGTCAGTTATAATTCAAAATGTTTTCTGCCACAGTTTATCATGTCACATGATGTGTTTGAAACAGATTTTAATTTAGATGCAACTTTTCAAGAATTCATTTATTATAACTGGGGTATGAGGTCAGTTTAAAAAGAATAAGAGAGGGGATGCCTGGATGACTCAGCGGGTTGAGCGTTCATCCTGCAGCCCCAGGGGTCTGAGGATCAAATCCTGACCACGGCCCATGTGGACCCATATGCTGAGCTGGGGTGTGCCCCCAGTTCAGTTCTCACCGGGTAAGCCTCCTATGTGGGAGTCCCCCGGTTCAGCTCCCACCCCAGTGTGCTTCCCACGTGGGAGGCCCCTGACCAGGTTCTGCCCTGTGCAGTCCCATACCCATCTGTGGAATGAAGCAGAAAACTAATGACATGCAACTATGGAGAATGCTCTGGGCCCTTCTCTCTCTCTCTCTCTCTCTCCCCCCCATCTCTCTCTTTCTCTCTCTCCTTCTCTCTCTCAAAAACAGTCAAAATAAATCTTTAAAAAAAAAACAAGTTGGAAGGTTTTATCCACACAATAGGGGCATCAGGAGGGACTGCTGAGTGAGAAAGTCATACAGCTAATGACACGTGTTTACCAGCTTTGCTTGGTACTAGAAACTTGTCTGAGCACCAGGCTATTTCAGAATGGCATCGATAGAGGGAGAAGCCCTGGGTTTTAAACTATTTAATACGATTTTGAATTTACTTTCTAGCTACTTAGAGGTGGGCTCACTGATGGCCATCTCAGTTGTCACCTAGACTGATGTGCACAACAGGGCTCAGTTGGGATAAGTATTTTGAGACGTCGATTGGCTGCTGTCTGTTTTGATCTTGCCTGGGCCCACTCCTTGGTGAATGAGTAGGACAGAAGGTCATGACTTACGACGGATCTGCTGACAGGGGCCGGACTCCACTACACACTGTTGCTCAGATTTTTAGAGAGCTGCTCTTGCCTGAAATATAGATCTGCCTTTACTTGCTAACAAAGGCATCTTCAGATTTATTTCTTTTCCTTAAACACTAGAGAAGGGGAAGAGGGCCCCATCAAAAGATACCAAGAAGAGAGAAAAGGCTGGCTCGACAGCCCAAGTGAATGATAGTTATCATTCTTGGAAGCAGTAGAATTGCTGACAAGATTCCTGGTAGGAGCCAGATGAGTACAGACAGAGAACTGCTGTTCTGGGGGAATTTTTGAGGTTCTTATCACAAGTCGTCATGTTTGCCTGTCTGGATGTTGCAGCTCTGGCTTAGAGATGTTCCAGTGAGAAAATGAAGATGGAGAAACACGATTCACTCAGCTTGCAAGTTAAATGGCCCCTTAAGATTAACTGTTCCAATCAAGAGGCTGTTTTTCTTCCTGCTGTTCAAGGCTCCTGTCCTGCTCAGAAACTTGTGTGTACTTTATCTTGGCACACACACTCTGAGATGGGCTGGTATCTGATACATCTCCCATAACGAAAGTGACATGACACCATTGAGTAATGTCCACCATTGAAATTCTGATAAAACTCAATGATTATATTTACTTACTAAACACCTGCTTTGTGCTAACCCTAGCAAGGACACAGGGAGATACAGAAGAAATTTAAAGCATGGCTCCCATTTCTCAGGAGCTTCCAGTTTAGTTAGGAAATCAGAATTCCTTACACCTATGGATCTGAGAAGAGTCAAGGACAGTCTATAATTGCACACTGAATGGAATGGTCCAGAGGACCTACAGTTGGAGCATTGAAAATAGAGACCACTGAGGGCTAGAAGATTCAGGAGACTTTAGAAAGGGGATGCTGGGATAGCTCAGTGTTGAGCACTTGCCTTGCAATGGTGAGGTCCGGGATTCAGTTCCTGACAGCTCCATATGCTGAACTGCAGCGCACCTAGTAACCACTGGGATGGCTCAGCAGGGAAGGTTCTCGACTCCCATGCAGGAGGCCCCTGGTTCAGTGCCTGCCCCACATGGCCCCACATCCACCTGTGTGGAATGAAACCATGTCATAACTAATGATGAACAATTATGGAGACTGCTTTGGGCCCCCCTCCATCTCTCTTTTTCCCTCCCTTCCTCCTTTTCTCAAAATAAAATTTTTTTAAAAGGAAGACTTTAGACAAGAGGTAGATCCTAAACTGGACATTGTAGGATGTGTAGACATGGAGAAAGCCGAGGAGAAATGACCCAAATGAGGAGCATAATGTAAGCGAACACAAAAGCTGTGCTCATGAGGCTGAGACTAGCCTAGATGAGTGAAGGAATGAATGGAGAATGAGGCATACTGTTAAAGGGGTACAAAATTCTTAAGGAAGTCTAAACTTTGGGCAGAACAGTTTGTTTTTGAAGTGGGGAGAGGTGCACAGTCGTGAAGGGGTGCACGTTAGTGGATGCTTTTTTAAGGGATAGTGGCTCTGGTGGTTCAGACAAGATTACAGGCCATAGAGCTGGTGTCAGAGAGGCCAGCCAAGAAGGGATCCAGGAAACCAGGTCTGAAGAGAAGACAGTGTTTCCTATGAATGTTTCTTTCCAGACCGAAGCTTGAGGTAGTGAGTGACTTCATGACTGCCTGGTGAGCTCCAACATTTTGCTCAGCTCAGCGTTTGAAGTCAGTCTTTTGATCGATTGTCATAATTCACCAAACAAACCAGACAGGTTTACTTTCTGGTATATTGTGCTCATAAATCTTCCATCAGATTTTCCTCTCCAAGCCTTCACAGACAGTGAAGGGATGGGGTTCTTCATCACCTCTGTCCACAAGAGCAGACATTTGGCTACGTCAGGGTCATATTTATTTAAAGATGAAGCTGTACGTTTTTCATTGATTGCCTTTTTAGATACACAGGAGCTGAGTCGGTTGAAGTCCTGCTTTGGGGAAAACGCAACACCCAGCTAGCTCATTACCAAGTTATCTATGTTCTTGTGTCCTTTTTGGATTGTACATATTGGAAGTAGAATCTTTTGAGGAGAAAAAATAAAAATCCATCTAGGATTCTAGTTTCCCTTTCTTTTTCCTCCTCATTTTTATCTGCTTTTTTCCCCCTGCATAGTTACAGCTATTCCCATGATGGATGGTCATATCTTTGGAGTCCAGAATACTCTGAGTATTCACTTGCAAATACCTATGAAGTCAAATTCAGATAACTGCTCTTAAAGGAGAGCCATTCTGTACCTCTCCTCACACACTGCTCTTTGCCCTATTTCAACCACAGGAGCTTAATTGCTTCTTCCTTTTTTATTCCACAAAGCATTTCTTAATTTATTCCCCCGTTGGTCATTCCAAGGTCAAAGCTGCCTATCAGGTGCTTGCAGAAGTGCCCTGGTGACCTCGCTGGCTGTGTTTGCCTGTGGCTTTCAGAGTTTTGCCAACACGAGTAGCCTGCCTGAGCAGAGAGGGCCTGGACTGTCAGTTACTTTCTTACCTCTCAAACGCAAAATGTCCCCTTTTCTTCCTTCCCCTCAGAGTTTGCTTTAGGGCCAAAAGAAATCTCTGTCACGTAGTAGGCGCTCATTTGTTGAGTGAATAAAATAGAAATTGCCAACAATTATGCCTCTGGCTTACCCAGCTAGGGATAGGGGGTGTAGAAATGAACTGGTTTTGTGTTGTTGTTTTTTTGCCAAAGAAAGCAGCACTAGATATTTCACTTTCCTTTTATATAACTCTTTTAATTATAGAAAAGTTTTAGATTTACAGAAAAGTTGCAAAGATAGTACAGGTAGTTCTCATACCGCCCACACCCAGTTTCCCTTTTATTAACATCTTATATTCATCTGGTACACTTTTTAAAATTAATGAACCAGTGTTGACACAGTCTTATTAATTAAACTCCACACTTTGTTCAGATTGCCTTGTGTTTTTTTTCTCCCGATGTCTTTCTGCTGTTCTGGGATACTACAGGACATTTAGTTGCCCTATCTCTTTAGGTTCCTCTTGGATGTAAGTTTCTCAGACTGTCCCTTTTTTAATGACCTTGACAGTGCATTATGTTGTAGACTGTCTGACCATGTGCATTTATCTGATGTTTTTCTCATGACTTGACTGGAAGTATGTGTTTTGGGGAGGAAGACCACAGAGGTAGCATGCCCTTCTGGTCACATCATATCAAGTGTCCATGCTGTCGGCGTGATTTATCACTGTCAGCGTTAACCTCAGTCACCTGCCTGGGGCAGTGTTTGTCGGGTTTCTCCACTAGAAAGTGACTCTTGTATTCCCTCATTCTGTAGTTTACGCTTTGGAAGGAAGTCACTGTGCATATCCCTGCTTACCTGGTGATAGAGAATGTGCATAAATTACTTGAAATCTTCCTGCATTAGAGATGCATTCTCTTCTCTCCCCTTCTATACTTATTCAATCAATTCTTATGTCAGTATGGACTTTAGATTTTTATTGCATACAGTGTGTTACAATCCAATATGACTTTATTTTGTTGCTCTAATTATTCCAGCTTTGGCCATTGGGAGCTACTTCATGTGGCACTTATATCTCCTGTGTCCCCATCTTTGTGATCATTAGCACTTATTTTCTGGCACTCCAAGATACTCCAAACTCCATCTCTGTATTTTCTGTTCCCACCCAAGAATCAGCCATTTTTTCAAGGAGCCCCAGTTCCTGGAGATTAGTCATATCTACATCTTTCTGTATGTAGCCATTTGTATCTATTTAGTAGCTAACAATGAGTTTATACTGATGTCTCTAACTCTAATGCATTACTGTAATATATACATCATTTTAGCCTCCCCCTCTTGCTTATATCTGTAACCTCCCTCTTCGGCAGTGAAAAATCTGGATCCTACCACCCACCATTCGTTGACTTAATTGTTCAATTTCAGTATTCATGTATGACAACATCAGAATGATTAACTCATATACTTGTGGGAAGCAACTTTATCAACCAGTGCAGTCACTATACACTTTCTTTTGCCTCTAGTTTTACAGAATGCCAATTTACAAAATTATGTAGGTCAGCACTTTTTTTTTCTCTTCTTTTCAAGAAGGTTCTTTTATGCCTTTTTCATACAGTTAGATCTGAAAGTCATCTAAGTATCCCATAACCCCCAAATGATTTTTTAAATTTACATACATTAAGGGTCATCATTTGTGTTTTAATGTTCTGTGGGTTTCAACAATTACATAATATCATGTATTCACCATTTAAGTACCAGACAAAATGGTTCTTTCCACTCACCAAATTCCCTATACTTCATCTTATTAACCTTTCTCCCCTCTCTCCACACTTCTACAGGCAATCACTAATATTTTACTGTCTCCATCATTTTGCCTTTTATAATTGGGAACATATAGTATTTAGCTTTTTCAGACTGGTTTTTTTTTTAATTAATAATATACTGTGATTCATTCATGGCTTCCCATGGCTTGGCAGCTCTTTTCTTTTCATCATTGAATAATGTTCTGTGGTGTGGATTATGGAAGTGGTCTGTGGTATAGATAAACCACAGTTTGTTTATCCACTCCCATATTGAAGGACATCTTGGTTGCTTCCATTTAGGATGATTATGATTAAAGCTACTATAAACATCCACGTGTATGTTTCCATGTGGTCATAGGTTTTCATGTCAGTTGGATACGTTTTTAGCTGTGTATAGAAGTTGTGGGGATGAATGCAGTTCTGGCAGTGGTGAGGACAGACTTATAAATAAACAAGTACACCACAGTGGTAAGTGATTTCATAAAAATATGAGCATGCTGAGTAAACTGTTGAATCCAAGAAAAAGGCAAAAGTAAAAATACTTTAATTTACTCCTCCTCTTAGCTTCTATTTTAAAACTTACTCTTAGGTTCTATCTTTAAACAGTACTTAGCATTCCTTTCCAGGAATAACACTTTCTTCTTCCAACTCTGCCCTCCACATCCTAAAAAAATAAAACCAGCTTGCTAGAGACTTGCTGCTGCAGCTACAATGAAGACCATGACTCAGGTGGCACAGAAATCCCCTGCCTGAGAAGGGGTAGTCATAACAATTCCCTGGCAGCAGGCTCCTTAGATCAGTGAGTTTTCTTCCAGCTCACTTAGTAGGGGAGAAGATCTACATAAGGGTGAAGCCTAGTTCTTACCCATGAGAAGAAGGAAAAAAAACAAAAAGGCATAGGGACCTACAGTTATCTGGAAATCTGGAATTAATAGGGCAAAAGAACAAATACAGTTCTTTTCCCAAGTCATTCAGTGTTAACAGTGAATTTATTCTGGGATTTGGGTCCCTTTTTATACAAGGACCTAAACAAAGGAACTGGCTGCTTGGGAGATGAAATCCTGCCCTGTGTCTTTCAAGAAGGGTTTCCGTTAAAAGGCCCTTGTTTCCTGCTTGCACACCTTTGAATGTTCTCTGGCCAGGTCAGCTGGGCCAACTAGAGTCTGACCTACACACCAGGTGATGGTGAAGAGGGTAGACTAGAGAGAGCTGGAAAGTAAGTGTGTTTGCTGCCTGGGAGATAGAATGCACTGAAGGCCATGCATACATCCTTCTGGAATGTACAGTGATCTGCATATTAGTAAAATAGAACACAAGCTCAGAGCCTGAGTTTAATTAGCAAGTCCTTTTCATTTGCAGAGGAGTTAATAGGGGGAAGGGAGGATAGGCCGAGGGGCCCAATTTTAAGTGCAGAAAGAACTTTCTCCGACACTCACCATGACGAGAGTTGTAAGCTGGAAGACATTTTGATGTAAGGAACATAAATAAGAGCAAATTAAAGATTTCTCTTTAAGTGAAAAATAAAAGTAGTCAGAGATAAGTTCTAATCTATATTGTTGTAGTTCAGTTGGTAAATAACTTTAATTAGTCTCCAGCTAGCTATATTGTTTTTAAATCTTGCTATATATAGTTCATGTTTGTCTAAAATGCATTAGTTAAATATTTATGTAATTATATATATATATAATGTATATATACACACATATACACATACACACGTATGTGTGTATGTCTTTTTTTATGGAGTTCTTTTATGGAAATAATCATAAATGACTGAATTAAAAGCTAATTTTACTCTTTCTCAGCTACCAATATGTAGAGAAAACCAAACTAACTGGCTCGTGAAACTGCTGACCAGATTCACCTTGTGAGAACTAACCCAATTACAGACCATGCACCTGAGGAGACGTAATCGATTACCATAGGGCTGGCTTAGCGAATGCTAACACTTCAAGTAATGGCAACATTTCTAAGCTTTTTGAAATTCTACTTTCAGGTTCCAGACAAATAGCCAAAGTCAGGTTTACTTATCTGATAGAAATACAGTGGACAAAGAATGTTGTAATCAAACTCCCACGCAGGGGGCCAATATTCTTTGTAAGTCATAACTCCATTTAATAAGACGGACTGTGCATGGTTAAACCCACAGTATGAATTGCCGCTCTTTGTCATAGGAACACTAAGCTTGAACAGAATTTTAGAGCTAGAATTTTACCCCAGCTCAAAAAGGGCTGTGTCTTGCCTCAGGTGTCATGCCTAGTGAGTGGCAACTCCAGTGGTAGAATGCAGACCTCTTTCCTGCTAACCCCGTTCTCTCTCTGTTTCAGTATTATTTAAAATCTGCTACCCTGTCATGTACTGAGTAATTTATTTACATTGGGTTTTGATCACAACAATATATGTGCTATAAGAAAAATATTGTGTTCTGTTAACCTTCCAAAAAGTAACATTTTTAACCCCACCTCCTAGGTAGGGTGACTTAGCTTTTCTTTTTGCTCCTTTCTCTAAAAGCAGAGCACATTTCACTCCAAAACCAAATAGCAAGCATCTTTCTTCTAATTTATGGTTTTCAAAAATTCACAGTGCTTGTTCCCTTGCTGTCCAAAAGGCTGTCTGAAAAGTCACGATGATTTAAATAATTGATGGCTACTTTATGAAATTGTCAGCCGGGATCTGTCCTCCTGTCTCCCCCAACCACAAGTGCTTGAGCAGCTAATCCTTTTATGTTGTATTCTTTTATTTTGCCTTCCTGGTTTCATTTAGATAATTATATTATTCACCCTGGAATAGAATGGCTCTTGTCCTGTGGGGGAAGGGGGCATAGCGTAGGTGGGCTGCCTGCTGTTAGCATCCGCAGGTTGTAAACTGTCTGTTAGGCTCTCGCCTCTCATTTCTTTGCCATTCCACTCTTTAAAGATTTAATTATACCTGTGTAGAAGCATAATTTGAAATTTGATTTCTGATTCTTTTGGAAGATAAAAGAGAGATTAATCCACTGTTAAACACGAACAAGCATGGTACAGTGGGAAACACTGTGGACAGAATTCAGGGATCTGTACTCAGCTGAACATTACCTGAATGCCTCCCGTGTCCCAGGCACAGGACTAAGCTGTAAGAGGTGCAAAGACTGAAAAGAAATGAGAAAACTCTGCCACAGGAGTTTACCTCTTGGTGACGGGCTACCAACTTGTGATGTGACGGTGGGCAGTGTCCTTATCCTCCCTGGGCTTCAACTTCTCATCTCTAAACAAAGGCTATTGGGCCTCTTCAGAATGTTCTTCTGGCTGAAACGTTTTGTGATGCTTTGAAAAAAAAATAAAATTGAGGAGCAGCCACATTCCTTTTCTGTCAGGCTTAACTAGAAGAGTGTGGGGCTGGCAAAAGGTGTAAATTTTCTGTGATAGAAGTCAGTTTGTCACCTCTGAAATCATAGGTGGTTCAGTCTGCAAGCTCATAAACAAAGGTCCCTTTTTGTCAATGCATTTTCTACTTGCTAAGTCCAGCATTCCCAAAGTCGGGTGTGTTTGGGAGCAGAGGTAACGATCTCTGAACACCTGAGAGTTGTTATCAAAGGAGCAGTAACTTTGCCTCTCCAGTGACTGCCTGACATCTTTTTTGCTAGCGCATGAAGCTCTTTTTCCAGTGAGGAATCTCTAATGTGTTTTTCATAAGTGAATTTTGCTGTCATTTGGCTGGAAGGAAAGATCACAAAATGGTTCCTCAGCTTCTTTATGATATTGTTCTTTTTGGATGTGTCTAGTTCGGATATGGTGAACTTTGCCAACTCAAGAACTTAGAAAACTTAAAGATATTAACTATAAATGCAATGATATAACACGCTTTGTAACTTTAAGAGGAAATGGTGCTCATCTCTTCTAGATCCTTACAGTGAGGAATAAAGTAAACCCAAAATGACAGCATATACCCTGTTACAGGTGGAGCACAAATAACACGTGATAAAATAGAGTGCTGGAGTGGATTTCATAATATGTTTATTTTCAGGGAGCAAATAATAACCCATTTGCCTTATTGGAAACACAATTTTTCTGTTTCACAGGGAAAATGGAGTATTTGAAGAGGAAATGAACATGACAGCCAAATGGACTTGGTTGAAATTGGCAAATTTGTTTCTTATTTACTTGTTGTTTTTGCACTAGGGAGAGTGATATGGGGACTAGACCTGTTTCCAGCAGTGATGGGTCTTTTATTATAAGAAAACAAAACCTCGCCATCTGGAAAATTTTGCACATGTCCCATTTTCTCTAGGGGTACAAATTGATGCTACAGAACGCTCCCCTTCATATGCGTTATTAATGCTTTCCATAATTTGCAATCAGCCTCCTTTTTCTTTCTCATCTTTATGAAAATCTTTGCAACTAGCCCTCTTCTCTATCGTCTAGTAATAAAATACTGTGAGTCCATTCATAAGCCCACCTCTTTGTTGGTAATTTCATTTGTCTTCAGGACTGTTTTCTTTAGACCAGTACTTTCCAGGATTTAATGTTCACGTTAATCATCTGAGGTTGTTTTTTAAAGGCACGTTCTGATTCATTCAGTCTGGTTGAGTCCCGAGATTCCGCATTTTGCACGGGCACTCAGGTAAGGCTGTTGCTGTGGCTCTGTGAGCCATACTTTTAGTAGAAAGGCTATAGACCAGGGCTCAACAAGCTTTTCCTGTAAAGGGCCAGATAGTAAACATTTCTATGTGGCTACAGGAGCCAGATGGTCGCTGTTTAACCAGTTGTGCCATTGTGACATTAAGGCAGCTATAGGCAATGTGTAAATGAACGAGCATGACTGTGCGCCAAAAAAACTTTACTTATGCAAACATGCAACAGCTGGGTTCGGCTTGCGGGCCCTAGGTTGCCAACTCCTGCTTTAGACCATGTTTTAGAAATTTTATATATAATATATATATATATATTTAACAGAAGGTTTTTGCCCAGTTGTTTACATGGAACTGTTTTGCAATGTTAGGCACATATATAAAAAGTGTAGAGGTTAATGTATGCTCTGCCGAGGTATTATGCAAGAAAAAGTATAAACCAAATAAGAAGGTATCTTTCCCCTCTAGAGGACGTAGAATAAAGTGAGAGGCGTGGTGTTTTAGCACGATTGTGACATAATGGTGACAGCATTTTACAAAACCACTTACTGTTTGGCAAGCAGTGGTTTACAGTTAGACATTGTTATATGTATGCCTATTTTCAAACACTGACTCTTTCCTGCCTATGTGCGTTTCTTTTATCACATCCCTTGCCATATCATTTGGCATTGATCCATATTTGGGTAATGAGATAGTTTGTTGTGCCTGCAATGAAGAAAATGATTTAAAATGTTTTTTAATAAGTTAACAGGAGCGAGTGTTGAAATTACTGTAATGAGATAATGACAGTGCAGCATATTGCTTTGAAGATTGTGCTCTGGTGAAAACTACGCTCTTAATAAATTCATTTTCACTGCATTTTCCTTGGCAAGCTTGTTTAGCATTTGCCTACTTGTCTGCTGATAGTAGAGAAATGGGCATATCAATTGGTAGTCAGCAAAGACTGAAGGCTAAATCAAGTAATCATGTCAAGGTACTATTGAGCTTTAGGGTATCAGCCATGGAAGACTTATCCTAATACCCAATCCTGTAGTGCCAAGTGCTTTATGGGAAGATTAAAATCTAAACTTATGGATCTTTGGCCAATATATTAGGTTCACCTTTTAATTCTGTCTATTGGTGTAGATTCCATTTACTCTATTTCTTTGAAGTGTTAAGTGTTACATTTGAAAGTTATCTAACTCTTCTTGCATGTATTTAGCCAAAATGTATTAGGAGTGCACTCATTGTGCAGTGTGGTGTAAAACATGGACTTACAGAGATAGACTTGAGTCCTGCCCTCAAGTTTATGGTTTAGTAGAGAGCGGCACATACACTAACAAGTCTGTACTATGTCTGCTGTGATGTACACATGGACACGGCACATTGGGAGTTCAGCAGAGGAAATAGTCATTCAAAAAAGATGTCAAAAAGGAGATGATACTTTAGCTAAATCTAGAAAGGTGGGAAAATGTTCTAAGTAGAGGAAAATGCATTAACAAAGATATAGAGGAATGTAATAGCATAGCACATTGAAAGAAAGAAATACATTGTCAGTCATTCAAATAAAATTAAACTGTATGGTTTAGAGGTCTCTAAGTACAAAATTATAATGAATAGCAAAAAAAAAACAAAAAAAAAAGAAGAAGAAGGTTATTATAAAGGTTACCTCAATTGGAAAGGCAGTAGGTGTTGATTGGGGCTAGAAGCACTTGGAAAGTTATATTTCTTTACTGGGTTTGCGGTTCCACTGAGTGTTTGCTTTTTGATTATTAATATATATACTCATTGCAAACTTTTTCACATATATGTTATTGTGCAATACATAAATGTTATATTTCACAATAGAATAGACTTTACCAAGAAGGTGAATACCTGAAATGAGGCAGTCAGAAGTGGAAGAAGGGGTATTAGGCTGCAGAACCACACGGCCAGTGATTCAGTCAGGGATGGAAAGTCGGGGTCTATTAGGATCCCAGGTATTTTGCTGACTGTAATAGAAGATGCCATTTGCTGAGCTAGGGATTAAAGCCTTTTCTGCTGTAGTTTACTCTCCTTTTAGGCCCATTCTTATTCTCCACGTAGGTGGTTATTCATATCTACTTCTTCAGATAAGTATAAATCATCCCCACGTCCACTATGATCTGACCAAGAAAAATACCCACCCTAATAATTCCATCAGTCACCTCAAAATGTATAGACTCTCTTTTGCATTTTTATGTGACCAGTTTAACTCCACTGTGTCTTCACTACACCACGCATTTCATTTTTACCAGTTAGACGTGTGCATCTCTTGTAGCTCACTTTTTCCATCTGCGTCCTGGGCCATGCTTCTGGGCTCTACAGCAGCATTGCTTTATCCTTTTCCTCAGATTCCACTTGGTCTTTATAACCAAACTTAAAATCCCTTTAAAAGCCCATTCCTGGCTAAAAAAGGAAGGCATCGTAGGCCCTCTTTAAACGATCCCCTAGAAGTACCTGTTTACATTAAAACCACACTAAACTTTCTAGTGTGATTGTAATAGATTTTGCTCTACCTTATGTGGATTTTGTTTTGTTTTCATTTAAAAAGGCCTCTTATTAACTCAAGCCTGAAAATCCAAACTCATATTTGTATGTATATGTAGCCTCAATATCATGGAACTTTATTTTTTATGGCTTGTGTTTTTTCTCTTCATCTAAATAGAGTAAATAAGCTGTTATTCATGTAGAAAGATGATATAGAGGCCTTCTCTGACTAGTCTCAAGACAGATGGTGCACAGAGACCATTCCATTCACTCAAAATGTATTGAGGGCCCAGTGTGGGTCACCTAAGAGAGGCAGATCACTAGGTTAGGAATCCAAGGACAGCCTCTGCCCCTGTACTGACTGAAGAGAGCTGTGGTTTAGACTCATCCCACAACCTCCAGTGACTGGTTCTCTGAGAACGTCAGAAACCCTTTCATGGGCGTTGGTGGCTTCCCCCTCCACAGAGCACTTCACACACCTCAGCTCTTCAGCACAGAACCCCTGCCACTGAACCCAGCCACTTCATCTTCATCTACACCAGCAAATCACTTCCTTCTCAATACCAGTTTGGAGCTGCGTTGAAACAAAACTCCACGCTTCGTGTTGCCGTGCAGTGAGTTAAAGAAAGCTTTGCTTCCTTTAACCGATTAAAGGTCTGTTTTATAATCATGTCAGGAGCACAAGGCACAGTAACCTGGTATTTGCTGCGTTCATGGCAGAGTGCTGAAGCTGCACTCGCCTCTTTCAGGGGGAAATGAAGTGTCTCCGGTTGACTAAACTTGTCAGTCTCATAGAATTTAAAAGAATGTGAAAGGCAGGCATTTGTTTGCCATAATAAACCAACAGACTGCAATGATTCTGTGATCACTGTCATCTACTCCCTGTGTACCTACACATACACACATGGAAAATTTTTAATTTATAGCCCAAAATAGCAAGGAATCACCCATCTGTGTGACACAGTTGGTCTCCAGTGAAGCAAAGACATAGGGGATACAGTGAGTGGTCCTACATTTCCACCTCTTGCTGCTGGAAATTTATGACTACTCAGTTGAAGGAACATGGGGTAGTTCAGGGGTCAGCAATCTTTTTCTGTAAAGGGCCAGATGGCAAGTATTTTGGGCTTTGCTGCCCATATAGTCTCTTTTGCAGCTATTCAACTCTGCCTTCGTAAAAACATAACTATAGACAGTATGTAAGTGAATACATGTGGCTGAATTCTAGCTAAACTTCATGTACAAAAATAGATGGTGGGTAAGATTTGGCCCACAGGTCATTGTTTAGAAGATTGACCCCTGGCATAGTGGCAAGATTGCTTGATTTTGACCGAGATTTTCACATGAACTTTAAAACCCATATCGTCACCACAATGTGGTCTTACATGGGTCTTCTCGCTTGTATATTTATTTACAAATAAAATTTGTAGCAATAGTATTTGTTATGCCTCCTGTAGAAAGTTAAATGGGATAATATAGATGAGTAGGATTTAATCACTATGAAATGTAAACACAGCCTTTATTCCTGATGTATGTATCATTAGCAGCAGCAAGGGTAATTTTCCTAGAGGAGCAAAGGATTCGTGTTCATTTCTAATGTCCCACCACTATATCAGAGTATCCAAGAACTTATGGATCTCGGGGTAGAACCCCTAGAAACCCTCAGAGAGCCCCACATTTGGAGGGAGGCTGTACCTGGAATGTCCATATGCACGATTATAATTTGAAACCCTGGCAACACATCATGAAATAACGATGGCCCTTTGTACCCTCACCCAGCTTCAGGGTGCTAATAGGGGAGAAGGGGATGATACCCACATTGGTCCTTGATGTCTTTTATGTCAACCCTGGTGGGCAGTGGAGTGATCAGTATTGTGGATGGTGCCCCTCCCATCTCAATGTTCTCGTGTGAAAATTTTAAACTTGCCAGGAAGGATTTTATATACTCACAGACATCATATTGAAGCGTTTCCAATTTCCATGTTTTTAACACTGTTGAAGCTAACTTATACACATGTCTCATAAGGCCCAGCAGTGGGAGATGACTGTCTTATATGGAATGGTATATTTTGTATAACACAAACATTCTGTTGGTCTGGTCACTGTCCTTTAGGGCATACATGGCAGATACTTGACCTCATGTCTTGCACATGATACATGTTTAATACGTGTTTGTTGAGTAAAAAATTGTTTTGGCAAAAGTAAATATGTTTTTTGGTATAAGAAAGACTTTCAGAAGCTAAGAAGACCAGAGAACAGAAACCTTGCTTTTCCCTTTTAATGGAGGTCTCTTGTATTGTAACCTGCAGCTTGGGGACTTGAAAGTCATTTTTATCCCAAAAAATAAAAAATAAAATGTGGGGTGGGAGGGAGATCAACAAATCAAGCCCTGATCTGTGGTGTTTGCCAGTTTCCATGCTATAACTACGTCTTACATGGGTGGTTTAAACTTACTAAGCAGGGCCGAGAAGATTGTGCAGTAGTAGCACTCTGCCATATAGAATCTCCACCATACAGACACAGTCAAGATAATGAACCTCAACAACATGGGTGATAGCAATAATATGTGTCTGTTAAATAATGTGTTTAACACCTCTTTCACCGAAGTCCTAAAATAAAATTTATTTTACTGTTTTAAAGATTTCTTTTTCCTTTTTTCTTTTGTTTAAGATTTATTTTATTGTTTTTGACAGAGACAGAGAGAGGCAGAGAGAAGGGGGACGGCCCAGAACAATCTCCATAGTC
>PVKE010010836.1:0-41603 GCA_004027555.1 Craseonycteris thonglongyai
GCTGCAGAGCTGCTAAGAGAAAGGAGGCCAGTGCTGCCCAGTCAGGGGCAGGGGGCAAGTTCTCTGCACTCTCTGGATTCCAAGGGGTTGCTTCAAGCCCTGGCACCATGATTGGGTGACTCCTGAGAAATGGTTTAGTTGTTAACCATCAACCCCCCACTACAAATGATATTATTTCAGGCATGTTACATACCATAAACTCTGTGAGTCTCTATTTTCTTCTCTAAAAAATGATAATAATTCCTCTCTTAGACAGAAATTGTGAAGATCAAGCAAGGGAACATATCTAAAATGAAATGTAAATTATAACCAAGGCCTGAAGGACCCAATGAGAATTCGCACACTAGAATGTCAACCCCTTGAGAGTGGGGACTTTGGCCACTGATGTCGCCCCAGAACTTAGATGAATGTCTGGTAGATGCTCAATAATGTGAATGAATGTTGGTTGAATGAGCTGCTCCTTCCTGCCTCTCTTTAAACCCTACTCCTCCATACTTCCTTCTTTCCATTGCATCTGCTTCTGTTCTTCAAACATGCCAAGTTCAAACCATGCTTGGGGTGCTCTCATTTACATTTCCCTTGCTGGGAACGCTCTTCCTTCCAATCTTGGTATGGCTAGTTCCTTTCGTTATTCATGTTTTAGTTCAAATGTTATCACTTCGGCAAGGCCTTTCCTGATCACCCTTTCTGAAATAGACAGATCCTCCCATTTCTTTCACATTACCTTATTTTATTGTTTTCATTGTATTTACGGTACTATATTGTTTATGTGTTTACTTGTCTGTCACTTTGAATTAGAATATAAGCTCCATGAGGACAAGGGCCTTGTGTGCATTCTCAGTGCCTAGAGGAGTACGCAGCATTATCAAAGGTATGCAATACATGTTTCATAGATGAATGAATGAATAGTAGATATTGTTTTCTCAAGATGTGGACTGAGAATGACTAAGAACTCCACCCTTTTTAACTCCTCACTTCCATATGAGGAAGGAAAAGTTCACGTACCATGTAGCTACCAAACACTGTGCTCATAACCATCTTTTGAGGTAGGCTTTATATCATCACTGTTGGAAAGCTGAGGGTCAGGAAGAAATAATTTGCCTAAGATCATACAGCTAGTGGAGAAATACAGATCCAAAGTCAAGTCTGTTTGACCTTAAAGATTGTGTTCTTTCATCAAGCTTCCCATCAAAAAGATGCTGTTTCAAATGAAAACTTTTGTGTTCATTTGTTAAAGAAAAAAAATGTGTTTGGAAATCTCAAGTTGGTCAAGAAGACTGACAGTTTTCTCTTCAGGATGCTTTGCTTCACT
Source organism: Craseonycteris thonglongyai (assembly GCA_004027555.1). Lineage (NCBI taxonomy): Eukaryota > Metazoa > Chordata > Mammalia > Chiroptera > Craseonycteridae > Craseonycteris > Craseonycteris thonglongyai. Next base: position 1,313 of record PVKE010010836.1, read on the forward strand.
TCCACTACCACCGACTGCAGTGACCCCAGCCCCCACGGGGTTGGGGATATGATGGAGAGGGCCAGATGATTGGCTTTTGATTATTTCCTTCCACTGACTTTTCTTCATTCCATTCCCCAACACATCTTTGGAGCAGGGGGAAAGAAAACACATAAAAGATTCACACAGTTGCTGTGAACCTGGCTCTCTGAAGAGGACCACTAAATGGTATCTTCACACCCACTGCAAGACTTTCTTCTTCACACTCAATACTTCGCTTCTCAAGCCACTTAGCATGATACTAACTTTTGCTGACTGGGACTTTTTGGTTGGAAAATAAAATAATTGATTTTTATGACTTTTATCTATGATCATTTCAAACACCACTATCACCAACAAGAACTGGACACCATATCCTCTGTGAATACAGTTCATGGCTCACGCACATGGATGGTTCCCTTGGCTTCAGGTCACCACAAAAGATGGCATGACTACATCATTAGCTTCTCCAAAACTGTATCAGAGCTGGGGTACTTCCTGGCTTCTGCATAAAGCGAGTACTTGTTCATTTCCCATAGAACTAAGTCCCCACAATGGATTCTAGCTTTTAGGACTTCTAAGATCTGGCCCACTGTACACTGCAGGTCTTTTCTCTCACTGATGTTGTACTTGAAGCAGTGCATTGGGCAGAAAGCGCCTCTGGCAGAAAGGATTCAGGCAGACCTGTGATTGAAGCCTGGCTCTGACACTTATGTGTACAACGTCACAGAACCAGTCAGTGCCTATGCTGGTTATTCCCTGTTCTTCCCTCAGCCCTTCTCTGTGCTCAAAGGAGCTGATCCCCCCCAGGCTACATCACTAGGGCTCCCTTGCTGGCTGGCTTCTGGTTGGAGTCAATCAATGGTAAGAGACTGGAAGTCAAGAAAAGTTTTCCTTTCTCCCATCTCCTTCAGTGCCATATTTCTAATAGTGGCTGCATCTATCTGCAATTAGAGCTTCTACTAGGTGGCTTCTCCTTTGTGATTACAGTTTCCACGAAGATCTAGTAACAATATACTATTCCTTCCCTGCCTTGCCCTTCAGCCTGATGGTTGGTCATGATGGGTCACTATTTTTAGTGCCTGGGTGTCTCACCATCCTTTCTGGGTTCCCTTATCCCTGCCTATACCCTTATAATCTGGGTATAGAATTGCTGGGTATAGAATTCTGGGTTGACAGTCCCCCTTCCCACCCCCTTTCAGCACTTTTGTCTTCTAGCTTGCATGGTTTCTGATGAGAAAGTCTGCTGTAAATCTTATCTTTGTTCCTCTGTATGAGATGCCTTTTTGTCTCCTGACCGCTTTAAAATTTTTCTCTTTTTCTTTTGTATTGAGCAGTTTGAATATATGCCTGTGTGTGTGTTTTCTCTGCTTTGTATTTTCTGAGCTTTTTGGGTCTGTGGTTTGGTGGCTGTCATTACTTACGGATAATTCTCAACCATTAAATCCTCAAATATTTCTTCTGCCTTATTCTCTCTCTTTTCTGGGAATTCCAGTTATATGTGTAGTAGACCAGCTAATACTGTCCCCTAGCTGTTTGATGCCCTGTTTGGTATATATATATTTTTTTCACTTGCTTTTCTCTTTGTATTTCAGTCTGTGTAATTTCTATTGACCCATCTTCTTTCCTCAGCTGTGTCAAGTCTACTAATAAGCCCATCAGAGGCATTCTTCATTTCTATAACTGTTTTTCATTTCTAGCATTTCCATTAGATTTTCTCTTATAATTTCCATTTCTCTGCTGAAATTATCCATCCAATCTTATATATTATTCACCTTTTCCATTAGAGCCTTTAACATAATTACAGTTATTTTAAATTCACTGAAAGGTAGCTTCAACATCTGTGTCCTATCTGAGTGTACTTTTAACAATTCCTTTGTCTCTTGGGGGAGTGTTGGTTTTTCTCTCCTTTTTGTATGTTCAGTCAAAAGAGTAACATCTTGTGCAGCACATTAGACTGAGGTAACAGGTTTTATTCCTGGAGATGGGTATGAGTTTCCTTTTGCTAGGACTTTAGTGAGGGAGTTTGAATTAATTTAGTTAGAATTTGGACTCGCTTTGAAGTGCGTTTCTATGGCTAACCTTCGTGCATTGCAGGCTTTACGTTCCTCTAGCGATACTTTGTGTGTAAGGTACAAAAATGTTTTTCCCCCTTCTTAATGTTGGCTCCATCCCCAGCTTCAGGTTCTCCCTTTGTGCTGTGCTTCAGAGAGGATGTCTTCCCATGCTCCTGTCCCTTGCTTATACTCTTTCCCAGCACCATTCTGCTTTTCATTGTAATGTTTCGTTTTTGACTAGTGGTGGATATGGGGTGAGCCTGAGAGAGTTCGCTATTGTTCTGATTAAGCCTCAGTCTTACCTGCCATGTGTCCCTGGATTTTAGGAGTGTGGCTTCTTCAAGTGCTCCTGCCCCTTAGGGGCTGTAATTCTGGGCCCATTACATATTCCTGCTCCCCTCCCAGCAGTTTAAAACATGTTTTCTTCCCTCATTCAGCGGTGATGGGTTTACATCAGTGCCTAAGTAGAATAGTGTTAGTTGTCCTTCTCTCCACAAATGAAGGCTGTTTTTTTTTCATGTGGGAAGTAATGTAAGAAGAGCGTGGGTGGAGCAGGCAGATATCAGTGCCCTCTCTTAGCAGCTGCTGCACCCCTCCTCCAGGTCTAGTTCCAGGAACACTTTCTTCAGTCTCTCTCTAGTCTTCTGAGAGCACCTGGTGGGCTTTGCGAAGCAAAGTTCTGAAGAGGATACGGACTTTCCCAATTTCTGCAGCCTGCAAGGGCTTCATACTCTCCAGTACACACTTAGCTTTATAAATTCTCCAACCACCCCAGCTGAAGTTTTTCTACTGGTGATTTGGGTGCATTTATCACTGGTAAGCTAGTGCTCACATCTTGTCTTTCTCTTCAGGACTGTGTCTTTCCTTGGATTTGGTCAGTTGGTTGCCTTGTGACCTCGGAAAAGGAGTTGAAGGAAAACTCATGAATCTGCTACGAGTCTGTCTTATTTTCTTTGTAAGGGTGGGAACAATGCTCTTCCTAGCTCTTATATCCTCAATAAAACCCAGAAGCCAAGTCTCTTCATTTGATCCATTTCAGTTGAATTCTATATCCTGCAAGGAGCACTAAGCACTGGAGCTGGGATTTGAATCTATAATTCTCACTACAGCACTTCTTTCTTTCTTTCTCTCTTTCTCTCTCTCTCTCTCTCCCCACCTCCCTCCCTCCTTCCTTCCTTCCCTTTCCTTCCTTTCCTTCTTCCTTTTCTTCTTCCTCTTCTTCTTCCTCTCCTTTCTCTCCTGATTTTACCTTTCATTCATAAAATATTTACTGAGCACTTACTAAGTGACAAGTCTTAAGCTTGATACAGAAATAAGTTAGTTAGGGTCTCACAGTAGTTAGTGTGGGAATAACTATGACAGGGGCTGTCATGGGATGCCAGGGCCGCGTCCCCCTATGGCACTTGAGAAAACTGGTTGCTCTTGCTCACTCAGCAAGCCCATTCTGGAACCTGCCCTGTGCTTAGGCCATTTTTTTAGCTACCAAGTGCCATCTATCCAGGAGCCCAAGTCTAAAATGAATGATGCCACACATTGGAGATGAAGGCTGCATTATGGATTGCTTGGACGTTTTCTACCAGCAGCCCTGTGGGCTGAGGGAAGGAAAGTAACCTTGATTCTCCAGAATTGTGACTTTTTTAAGTCAAGTTGTTTTGAAGTGTGTGATGTTTATGTTACATGTATTATGTAATCTGTTGAGAAGATCAATAAAGCCAATTTAAAATTTGTTTCAGGAGCAGTCCCTGTCACAGGCAAGCCTGGGCTGGTTATTATTATTTTAATATTAGAGCACTTGGGTTAGAATCCACTAAGCTACCTCAAGGAGCTAAAAGTGGGAAATTCACCAGAGCAATGATGCATTGGCAAAATATGTTCAAATCTATGTTAAGAAATACCATAATGATAACATCACATTCTTACTTCTTGGGGGCTTCATAGTTTACAAAGTATTTTTACTTTCAGTACTTATTTAGTTTTTGATCCTCACAATGACTCTGAAATGGGGTAAGGCAGGCATTTTTTTTTTGTCTAGTTAAGACTTGTGTCTAGAAACCAGTCAGCCTACCCCCGAGTCATATAGCTAACACCCAGTGAAAATATCTGGTATCTACACTTTGTGCACAATCCGAGCTGAACCATTTTTCCTTGACCCACTTTGCATACCGTTCCCAGCCCATTTTGGGTATTCTCAGGGACCAGACCCTTTTCCTAGATCTGATCCCTCAGACTTGACACTTGATCCTGCATTTCCGATCTGACTTCTAATTCCCTGACCTCTAATTATAGCTTTTGTCTATTCCTTTGATTAGTTTACTTGCAGCTGCTCCCAGGTGATCTCTCTCATGCCCAAACAACATTTCTCCAATTAGTGGTACTGCCACTCTCACTGCTTGAAATAACAATAATGATATTAATAATGACAACAACAACAACTATCATTTGAGTACTTGTGATGAGTAAGACTTTTGAGTTTTCCATATTTCATCTCATTAAAATTTTGAACCTCAGACTATCCCTTTGATGTAGATACTATTTTTATCCTTGTCATACAGATAAGTCACAGAGAACTTTGGTGAACCTTGTAAGTGTAGTTGAAAGAACATAGGTTTGTGTCCTGGCTCTGCCGTGTACTCATGGTGATTTTAGACTGGTCACCTAATCTCTCTGTGCCTCAGTTTGTTCATCTGTAAAACAATGTTGATGATAATTTCTATTGTGTGAGGATGCTGTGAAGATTAAATGGGAAAGAGCCTGTCACACAGTAGGATCTCAAAAGTCAATTTCTCTTTTTATTTTAGGGCTTTTATCTTTCATACCGGGATATTGCTATTTACTGGATACTCTGGAATACAAAGCACCATTTTATAAAAAGCGATTGTACTATCTTTTCCTTCTTAATAAAACATCAACTCTGGCTGCGTATATCAGCAGGAAAGACAGGGAGGGGGAAATGGGATCCTTTCTGGGAGAGGTGTAGGAAATGGTTTTAGATTTCAGGGTTGGCTGAGAGTAACCCTTGCAGTGATGCGTAAGCATTCAGTTTGGGATTAGAGAGTGACCTTGGGAACTAATTGAGCTCACTGACTTTCTCTGACAAAGAAACCCCTGTATTGGCTAACTAATGTATAAGAGATTAACATTGGGCAATAGGGGAAAATCGAATTATTTAGGGTATTTCCATTTCAATGAGTTAATCAAGATAATTGCTGTTTTCCTAAATCTTTGTCTTTATAATTAACAAGGCTCTTGTTTAGAGAAAAGAATTTAGCCAGTGAACTTTGTACAAATGGCTCTGACATGTTTTGGTGCAACTTGTATTTAAAAATCTATTACAGATCCTTTTCCTTTGGATTCTAGGACTGTGAGAAGCCAATGCTTGATCAAGCTTGAGAAAAATTTATGGTTCAAAGATTCAAGTTCATTTGGGATTAACAAACTCAGCAGCGGGCAGCAGGGCAGAGCTGAAAAAGCATGAGCTCTGGTATCAGACAGACTTGGGCTGTGATCCCTGTTCTGCCAAGTGCTATATAACAATAGACAAATGAGCCTCTCTGAGACTCAGTTTCTATTTCTGTGGAACAAAAAATATCACCCATTTTTTCAGAGCTGTTGTGAAGATTAAATATAATAATGTGGTTCCTAGACTGTATCTGATGTGTAGCAAGGCTAGTTCCTTCCCCGTCTGCTGGATACTTATTTAATGGTTACATGTCCAGCCGTCTCAGCCATCTGGACCATGACTATGACCTCAAAAAGGAGCTTTAGAAAAATCTAAGTAGAAAAGAAGTTGTTACAAAGTCCATTTATTAAAACAGCTCATAGAGGAACGCATCAAATATATATTTGATTTTGAATAAGATTAGAATAAACCGAGCTCTGCTCTTTGACCACACCACTTAAGAAGCCCCAGCCTGAAGGAAGAAGAGGTGGGCGCCACAATGGAAACACACAGTGACTCAATAGCGCCACGCTGAGGGAGGAAACAGTAAAACTACACCGATTAGAAACAGGATCCAATAAGAGAAAGTTGAGACACATTTTGGGCTGGGGTGAATGAAGGGTTCTGTAGCCTCTGAAGCTATACTCATATTACAGTATAATACGCAATTGTGGGTGTCCATTAATGACCTTGACTCATAAAAAGAGATGTTTCATTATGTCCACATAATATATTTGAGAAGGGAGGCATACAAAGCACTTTATAAGTTCCATTCAAAATAGTTAAAAGTAAAAAAAAAAAATTTGTTTTTGAAACTTGAAGATGTGAGCTTCAATTATGTGGACAATTCATTTACATGAAACTGTCTCTTCTCCCATTGCCATATTTCTGGACAGTGGTCAAATGAAGATGCTAGTACTCTATCAAGTACTTTTCATCTATGTCACTTCCCTGTGGTATGCTGGGAAGGTATTTAACTATTTCTGTTTTACAGATGTGGAAACTGAGGCCCAGAGAGATTAAATTCATGGGAGAGCTGAGATTCAAGCCAGCTCCTCTGACTCCAAAGCTCATGCCTTTTCCACTATATCATGTTCCTTCCTAGGAACAATCATTGGGAATATGAATAGGCAGAACGTATTACATAGGCAATGGTTTGCATCCCAAATCCTGACCTACAATAAAATACCCCAAATTAGCACTCCCTCAATTCCCCTCTACTTCTACAATATAGCTCATGAAACAAAACCACGAAATGGCCTTGCTTGATACTTACTCATAAAATGTTGTCCATCCATTTTCATTGCTTTTAGTTGCCAGAAGGCCAGAGCTGCCGTGGTATGTCATCATGGCCAACTCGTGTCCTTGTGTGGTCACACTCCTGAGTGCACTGCTGGTGCCCATGGTCACCCAGTACACTTGGCCATCTGGGACCACCAGCCAGAGGGGCATCCCGGTAGAGTCGCGACGGACGTTCACCATGTTGCCGTTGTTGTCTGTTATGACTGTGATGTCACCGTCCCCGGTGTAGGTGAAGTTGTACAGGTAATCTCCCGTGGGCAGGCTCTGGGTGTACAGATGCTTGCCACTGGTATCAAACAGGTAGAGCTCCTGGTCGATGGGTGAGGACAGCTCATACAAGCTCTGGGTGTTGAGAAAAGGCTTGTTCTTCCTGATGAACCGAATTCGGATATTCCCAAGGTCGGCCACATAGAGTTCCCCGTCAGCACATACAGCCAAGGACGAGGGCGTATTCAGCTTTGCGTCCTTGGCATAACCATCATCTCCAGAGAAACAATCACAGTTGGCATCATTTTTACAGTCACATCCACTGGGCGCCCCTGCCACTAGCGAGATCTCTCCACTAGTGGTGACCTGCCTGATGCGGTTGATCTTCTTCTCGTCAGTCTCGGCGATGTACAGGATGCCGTTGTGAGAGACGGCCAGGGCGGCAGCCGACTCCAGGGTGGCATGGATGGCCACCTTGCTCAGCAGGAAGTGGTCGATGCCAGGCACCTGGCAATGCATGGGCCTCCCGGCGACAATGCGCACCTGATGGTTTTCGGAGATTTGCAGGACCACGTTGTTGTCGAGGACATAAAGGGAGTTGTCCATGGGGTTGATGGCTAAGTCTGTGGGCCACTCCAGGCGAACCTGACAATGGAGACACCGACACTCAAATGCCTGGCAAGGTGACCATCTAATCATCCCACCTCCTATAACTTGTGTCCCAACTGCTGTCTTATGCCATCCTGCCTGATCCTCACAGCAGCCTGTCATCAGCAACAGACATCAGACCCCTGATCAGAGTAAAACCATGCAAGAGCTGCCATTGAGACATCTGATTGTCTCCAGTAGACTGACAAAACATGAAGAACAAATGATTAAAAAAAAATGCAAAGAAACAAGAAAATAGGCACGAGACAGACTTCGGAGTCAGAGAGGCCTGGATTCAGATCCTCGCCCCACCACTTATGACCTAGGGCAAGTTACTTTGCTTCTGTGAGCCTCGATATTCCCATCCATAAAGCAGGGCAGACAATAGTATGAAGTGCTCGCCCCACTATAATAAGTGCTCAGATAATGACAGCTAATGTTATGGAGGTGGGAGGGGGAGGCAGATGGAGTCCGGAGGCTAAAGTGGGCATTGTCCAAAGGCTCAAGAGAAACTCTTCATGAATTAATTGTTGGCATGATCTTTGTATGAAAGATGACTTCTCAGTTCTTTGAGGTTACGGATTAACACATGGCTAGGTGCTAGGGGTGTAAGGACACAGTTCCAGACCAGTGATTCTTAAATCTGGCCACACATTCAAATTACCTGCAGTGATTTTAGAAAGTATTGGTGCTCAAATCCCATCCCTGGTCAATGAAATCAGATCTCTGGTTGTGGGGCTCAGGCACTGGCATGAGTGTAAAGGCTTCCAGGGAGATTATAATGTGGGGCTGGGGTACTTTCTCCTTCCACTGCTATCACTGGGCCGGCCTTGCCGGCCTCGCCTGGGAGCTGATCAGAGTGTAGAACAGCAGGTCTCACCCAAACCTACTGACTCAGAATCTGCGTCTAAACAAAATCCCTGGGTGACTCCTGTGCACACTGAAGCCCTAGCCCTGCTCTAGGTAATGGTCTCTAGTCCCCCAGAGAACAGGTGTTCCCAGGAGGGGTTGATGGAGCGAGCGAAAGAAAGGAGGGGCCCTGTGTCTGAGCCTCCTCTGAGCCTTCAGGTGGGCATCCAGGGATGGCATCTGGCAGGTCTGAGGTGAGGAATGCTTTGTTGAGGGGACGTGGAGGCTGGGTGGTAGGATATGCTGCCCTGGGAGGAGCTGGCACTAAGAAAAGCCCTTTGCCAACTGTGTCCTCACGAGGTCCAGTCACACTGCACAGGGGCTGGATGTGCCCACAGGTGCCACCTCCAGCTGATTGCTTACCGCACCCCCAAGGGCTCATCACTGTAGGGTCCGGAGCCCCCTACACATCCTGGACATTCACTCCCATTTGGGGCTTATTTAAATAAGTATACTCCTTTAGATAAGGAAATTCTCTTCCAGGAATTTAATCGCGTACACCATTGTCTACAGGGTGTAAATCACAGCCATTTTTAATAATGGTGAAAAGCTGGAACCAATTCAAATAAATGTTCATTGACAAAAAATTAGCTCAATAAATTATAGTGCACTGAGTTCACTTGTATGCTTGAATACTGTGTAGCTGTTAAAAGTGATGTTATAGATGGGTATTCAGTAACATGGGAAACTGCTGGGTAGTCAGTAAAAAGAGCAGGTTATAGAACTGTAAGTACACTGTGATCCCAACTGGGGGAAAAATACAACAATAAATTAGGTAGATTAGGGACAGAGGGGACATTAAAAGCTTAAGGGATATATACCAAGATGTTAACCCTATTGCGATTCGAGGTAATTTTAACTTTCTTCTTTGTAATTTTTAACTTTTTGTATTTCCTATGACACACATGTGACAATCTACTATTATAAAGAGAAACCCCAGTAAATGATATACACGTGCGATGTATATAATTAGCTCAGGGCCATTGTCGGGAGGGTACTTCTCAAGTCCTGTTGTTCCCTCACTGCCGGCCTGGGTCCTCACAGAACGCAGGAGCCTGAGGCCCCGCTGCCCGCCTTCCACGGCTCAGGGCTCCCCGGAGCACCACGCTGCAGCAGCAGCCTCCAGCTGCATCAAGAACGCAGTTTACTCTAAAGTGACGGGGGAATTTTCAATTTCCTAAAACCCATTTCTTGTCAACACTAGCAGCTAAATATTTTATGCCCTCTGGTCCTGTGACGCCTTGGGGACCTGCTGGCCCAGACCTTTCTGCCTGTCATTATGATGAAAAGATGGCTCCATGATGGGTGGGTGGGAAGGGAGAAGAGGGGGCAGGGGAGGGAGGAAAGAACATGCCCCTGCCTGCTCTCTCCTTCATGCCCACGTGCGCAAAGGCACCTGGGAAAGGGGAGCCGTGCTCTTAAGAGTCAGTCCCTGCTCTGTCAGTGTCTGCGTGAGGTTCTAGACCCCACCAGTACCCAAGCTGCTCCGCTTTCACCTCCTCACTTGTGGTGATGGTGCCGAGGCTTAGTTACCCGTCACCCAAATGGAGGCAGGCGATCTTATGATCTCTGTCATTTTTTTCAGCTCCCACATTCTGTGGTCCTGAGGAGCTGTCCCCCGAGCATTCTGTGCCTTTATAAAAGCACTTTGAGCGGGCTACCTTGTTGTAGAGCTAGTTGCTTCAAAAAAATAGATTGTCAAATGAATGAACAAATAAATGACTGTGCATGGCATACAGATAGCAAGGGATCTGGGGTCAGGACACCTCCATTCCTATCTCAGTTCCACAGTGACTTGTAGGTGTGATCTTACTCAAGTTACTTAAGCACTTTGAACTACTTTCCCCACATGTAATAAATATTACATAAAGGATCAAACAAGACGATGTACAAGGCAGTTCTTTGTAAATGATAAAGGGAATGAATATTTACAGCCTATTGCTAGTCGCCAGGCATTGTGCTAGGCCATTTATGTACATGATTTGATTAAAGAAAATTTATATCCACATTGCTGATGGAGCCTAGCACAGGTCTCTGCATTTATAACTGCATCTGCTTTTACCAACCCTCAGTGTCCTTAGCTATGAAATGGGGTAAATAATATCTCCCTGTTGGGATTATTATGACAACTAAATACAAAAAATGAAGTAGTTCTCACCACTGCATCCCCATTTCTAATGGTGCTCAGCACAAGTAAGAACTTAGGAAATCATCGTGGACCCTAGTAGAGCTACCCTTTGTGTCCATGGTGGCCACAGCCGACTGAGCTGAGAACTAACGCCCTGCTTTGAACAGGTGGCAACAGTTGTTCCTTCCCTACTCTATGCCTCCTTCTCATTTCTCCTGTGGTCTGGCTTTCAGCTCCTCGCAGGGGAGCTGGTTCCAGTTCCCTGCTTCTCCCCTTTGCACTCTCGCCTCTGAGCTGTGTTCTTCCCGCCCTGCTCTCCACGGGACAGTAAAGGAACTGGGTGTTTGTAACAGGGGAAGCTCTGAGAATGAAAGCCAGCGCCCCCTTCCCACACGTGTTTATCAACATATGTGCCTGAGTCTGGAGAGTTTGGTAGATTCACCAAGGGCAGTGAAGATCAAAGGCGCAGAGATTTCTGTCCAGGATTTCTGAATCTAAGTGAGGGTTTCCCCACTCCGTTCCATGTCTGTTGTCTTCCAGGACTTTGTGTAGCTGCTTTGCAGTACCTCAGTCTAAAGTTAAACAATTTTCCAAAGTGTGGATTGAAAATTTTCAGCACCCGGTGCTGGCTGGGAGAGGACCTGACTTGAGAACTGAAAATACTGTATGCGCATCCTCAGGCCCTGGCTGCTTCCCCATGGTAATTTGAGCTTGCTCACAGACTGGAGAGGGAATCGCTGGAGCCAGCAAGGCGAAGGCTGCCAAACTGGAAGGACAAGTGGCGGAGAGCAGATTGCCTTTTGGAGCGTAACATCACATTAGTTGGTGCAGAGGGAAACCACACAGGGATGTGACATGGGTGCTGGGACTGCAGGCAGCAGCCACAGGCTCTGTGACACATCAGTGACAGGTAGGCAGGACCATGAGGCCTCCCGGCCTGCTGAGCACCAGGGGGCAGGTCCACAGTCTGTGGAAAAGGGTCTGTGCACAGGCTCCCTAGAAGGGAGCAGTTTCAAAAGCTAAGTGTGGCCACTGCTGACACCATTTGCAATTTAACATAACTTAAGCCTCCTTAATTTCCTCAGTTCTGCTAATACTGGCAAGATGAATGTGCACTGATTTAGCGCTGGCCAGTCCCTCCAAAGGATCTAGCAATAAAGGGCACGTCCCTGGCCAAGTCATCGCTGGACAAATTAAGGACGTGCTGAATGGCCAGTTACGTGTGCCTTTTTCTGGTCTATACTAGGGTCCTGATGCCCACCTGCTAAGGTCCACACTCTGTGGCGTGGTACAGTAAGGACCTTCACTAACTGGCCCCAGATCATGCTTCCAGTTTAAAGCCTGCTACGATTTCCCCCAAGAAATCTATGCTCAGGCATTCAATTTTCCAATGTTCTTGAATGTATTGCAAGGAACACCGGGCTTGCACCTTTGCACATGCTATTCGCTTGTGAAATGTCTCCACTGTTTGCCACCCAGCATGCCCTTGTGTGACTTCCAAACCTGGCACAAATGTTACTTCCTTTGAGAAAGTGGGCACTAAAACTTCTGTGTTGATCATGTCTGAAGCCTCATATAATGCATTGTTTTATGTGTTCTCAAAGCAATCCTGCCGATGTAAAATTATTTCCATTTTATAGAGGTGAAAAAGAAGGCTCCAAGGATCTCAGAAACTTGTCTAAACTTACTCAGCTAGTCAGTAGCAAAGCCATGATTAATCAGTTAATTAATCAACAATTAATGGTTGTGCTCTCGCTGGGTTGGAGGCACCCTGGTTACAATAGAGGAAAAGACGAACAGAATTCCTGTCCTCATGTAGCTTACAGTCTAGAAGGAGAACAGACAATGTACAAGAAGTGTCTGTGTTTCCAAAGAGGGAAGCCAAGTGGCTGTGGATTTAAATTCACACTGTGTGAACCTCTGCTGCCTTTGAGGCAGGCGTGTCCAACCTGTGGCCTGGGATAGCTTTGAATGCAGCTCAGCACAAATTCTTAAAACATTATGAGATTTTTTTGTGTGTGTGTGACTTTTTCTTTTTTTTAGCTCATCAGCCATTATTAGCATTAGTGTCTTTTATGTGTGGCCCAAGACAAGTCTTCTTCCAATGTGGCCCAGAGAAGCCAGAAGGTTGGACTCTGCTGCTTTGAGGTTTCCTGGGCAGATTTCTTCACTGTCCCCCGAGACTTCCCTCTGCCACCCACTTGTAACCCCGCTGCTGAACTCCCAGCGTGCAGGGCTGTGCCCTACCCACCGCTGTGTCCTGAGTGCTCTTACAGCCCAGCACCAAGAACATGCTCTTATAAGGTTTGTCCTGTGTAAAGATGGAGGGCCAGCCAGGCTGGCTGCGTGCCAGTGAGAGCGTGAGTGTGCAGACCCAGGGCTTGGGCAGATAGATGGATCTTTCTCCTCACCTGAGAAATGTCCATGACAGAATCACAGCTGAGGGGCCGGGCTGAAGTGAGATCGTTGGAGCCCAGCAGGGTGGAGATGACGCCGTTCTGATCAATGCGTCTGATCATGGTGCCATCCACGAAGTAAATCAGCCCGGACTTGTCCACGGTGATGCCTGGGGCAGAGAATCTAGTGTCAAAGGTGGTGACAACCCACACACTCACGGAGTTTTGTGGGCTGACAGAGAACGTCCCCTCTGTGATTTGATGAGATCCTCCACATAACATCCATTCCCCTTCAAAAGCCCAGCATTGTGGAGTGACTTCCCCAAAGCAGGGAGCGAGACCCAGGGTTTCAGATGCTTCAGGCTCTGTCCCTCCACTGCTGGTGCTGGATATTTCTCACCTGTCACCTTAGCCATCTACTAAAACTTGACTCCAACTTCTGGGGTTTGTTATGCCCCAGAGGCAGCAGTAAAGAGTACCTTTTTCAATATCAAACTGCATTGTTTAAACGTACCTACTTCTGAAGAAGACCTGTAATTATACTAATCAAACTCCCCTTTCTGGTAACAATTTTTCCTTTCTTTGAAGATAATCATTCTTCCTGTTTTTCTAGTCTATTACTATTTGGTTCCATTGGTCATTACAAAAGTATGGATCCTTAGATTTGTGTAGTGAATACTGGTGAATTTAATTTCTAAAAACAGGCATATTGAAGAGAGGAGTCAGAATTATTATTCAATATCATCTGTTCCACTCGCTAGACTGTCCCAACCCACTGACTTTCTCCCGGGCCAGCTGTGTGACCTTGGGCAAGTCACTGGACATCTCTGTGTTTGTTTTCTCTGCTGTTAAATAGAGGGCTTGTTCTAAATCTGTATTTCTCAGTCTTGGATGTGTGTGAGAATCATCTGGCAGCTTGATGAAAATGCACCCACCAGGTAGCTAGTGGAGCCTGAGCTCCTATCTGCATTTTTGACAAGCAACGTGGGTGAAAATAATACAAATTTGAGTACCCCTCTAGTAAATCAGTACTTCTTTACCTGTGATATGTGGCAGAATTCCCCAATTTCTTTTCAACAGATACCTGCTTGGACTTCTCCTAGAAATACTACTTCAGGGGGTGGCTGGGACTGGGACCAAGGTGTTTTTAAAACTCTCATGGTTGAGGAAGTTGGGAGGGCTCAGCAGGTTGAATGCTCGCTTTGCAGCCCCGGGGTCCAAGGATCAAATCCCAGCCCTGGCCCATGTAGAACCATATGATAAACTGGGGTGCGCTTCCCATGCTGGAGGCCCCCAGTTCAGTTCTCACCCCGTGGTTTGGCCCCTGGCTTTTGTGGGCATGCCTTCCATGTGAGAGGCCCCTGGCCCGGTTCCTGCCCTGCATGGCCCTGCCCACCTGTATGGAATGAAACCATATCAAAAACTAATGATGTACAACTATGGAGACTGCTCTGGGCCCTCTGCCTTCTCTCTCTCTCTCTCTCTGTCTCTGTCAAAAACAATAAAAAGAAATCTTTAAAAATGCTCAGGGGGTGATACTGACTTCCACCTGAGGTCCAGAATCATAAGGTGAGACACACCCCCACCAAATTGAGAACTGCTCAGGGTGCTAGGGCTGAGCCACAGAGGAGACGGTGTGCCAAGGAGTGCGCAGGCTTGATGGGGGGCAGATGGAGGTCCCTCGGGGACTGCCAGAAGCCAGAGAGCACTCACAACGAGATAAAGCAGATTCTGGTCAGTTTCATTCCATTCAGTTTACTCTGGGGACGGAAGGGGTCAGAAACAGCTTCACAGACTCTTGCTTTCCCGGTGTATAACCTTAGGCAAGTCACTTCAAGTGACTTCCAAGTGTCTGTTTCCTGATCAATAAAATGGAGGTAACATTGGACTTGTAACAGTTAGCCCTGAATAATTAAGTGACTTGATAATTATGAGACTGTGACCAGCACTTTGTGGGTTTCAATCCCTGGCTCTCGGGGCCCATGTGTCTGTGACTGGTCAGCAGGGTGGTCTAAGACACCCTCGGGCCTCTGAGGGATGAAAACCCCTGGGCAGCAGTTCCTTCTGCCCTCTCCTTAGGCTGTTCAGGGCTGGAGAGCGATTTCACACAGAGGACCCGTAGCCTCCAGAGGGGCAGGCGGGGGAAGCCTCACTTCTGTCACTGCCTAGAATGCAAATGAATTCTTTAAGTACCAAGACAGGAGCTTTGTTGTCTGCAGGGCTATGCTGTCTTTCTCTTCCATCTGCCAGGACTGATGAGCGCTCCACAAACGAGCGGGTGTCTTGTTTACAAAGTTGGCTGCACAGGCTAATGGAAGTGATCTGTCCCCTGATTAAGTCCTTCATTTTCCCTCCTTTTGTTGTGCTAAATAGATGAATATCTTTTCTCCTCCCTGCTGCAAAATGTCTGCGTATTGTGGTACCCCTGTAATTACTGAGTTGATTACAGGCTTTTGGGGCAAGTTCACTACCACTACATATGTGCGAGTCTGTGTGTGTGCACATGTGTGTGCATGCATGAGGGGAGGGTAGAGAACACTCACCTGTGTAGAGCAACTGAGAAAGACTTGGAAAGAATAAAAAACTCTCAGAATAAAAGGTGTGAATTCTATGCGAGTTGAATGTTGCAGCTGTAAGGGATCTCAGGGATCATTAACCCGATCTGCTTATTTACCAACGGGGAAACTGAGGCCTAGAGGAGGAGCTCACAGAGCTGGAGCATGTGGCAGAGCAAAACCACAATGTGGGGTCCCTCAGTGTAAGCTCAGAGTGTTTTCCACTCCAGGCTACTCTCTCAGTATTTGGAAACTGTAATTAGGAGGAAGAGTAACGATAAATGTCACAATGTTACCTCACAGTTACATATGACCACTCCAGGTATGTGGCAGACACATATGATATGATAGGATATAATACAATATAACATTTATGATTTTTATCATGTGCCTGCTACCACTGTACTAAGCATTTACATTCCTGATAATATTTAATGTATACTACAGTCGTATAGTATATCTCTATTTCATTGATGAGGGAAATAAGGATCAGAGAGGTTAAGCAACTAACCCAAAGTCACATAGCTATTAAGTGGCAATGCCTGAATTTGAATACAGGACTGCCTGATTTCACTGGTGTCTAACTGCTTTGATTTGAAACCAGACCCTGAAATCTGGCACTATTTAATGATACAGTTACTTGTGTCATTTCAGTAGGCTATCATATGATCTATATTAATTTTGATCCTCAGAATATTCCTAGGAGGGGTACATAGAAGCTATTATTACCTCTATTTCATTGACGAGGACCCTGAGTCTTAGACACTATAGGACACTGGCTTTAGGGAGAGTGATGGATATTTGCTGTGAAAGGCTTCTCCTCCAAAAAGCCCTTCTAGCCTCTTAGGTGCAGGGGCCTCTCATGGATTTGGACTTGCATGCACAGTTCTTTCTCCTTGTATCTCAGGGAGCACTTCTCCCTCTTCCCTATCAGGGTCACCCACATTCCAGTCTCATTTTTTCTGCTACAGTGAACTTATCTATACAACCACACTGTAAATACTTGCTGAATAAGCAACTGAGAAATTGTGATTATGGGTGTGAAGAGGCCCACATTTCTGCAGGCCTCAAAACTGAAACAGTTAACCCATCCTGTAGCGGAGATGATAGATTGTAATGATTTTCTCCAACAATAATGTGAGAGAGCATAAATTTCCAACAGTATAGGTAACTGATGGGACAGCCATTTGATAGGATATTATATAGCCATTAAAAATGAGTACAAAGAAGACTAATGACATGAACACATGTTCATGGTTTATCAGTTAGGAGAAAAAGTAGGTTACTATAACAGTTTAATGTGATCTCATATTGTTTGTTTTTGGTGAGTATGACATGTATACAAGCACTTAGAAAAAAAGACTTAGTAGGACAGATAGGAAATGTTAACTGGGAATATTTTTGGCAGGTGGGATTATGACAATTTTAATTTCCCTCTGTGGAGTTCTTGGATATTTCCCAAGATTTTTGCAATGATAAA
This sequence comes from Craseonycteris thonglongyai, assembly GCA_004027555.1. Classification (NCBI taxonomy): domain Eukaryota; kingdom Metazoa; phylum Chordata; class Mammalia; order Chiroptera; family Craseonycteridae; genus Craseonycteris; species Craseonycteris thonglongyai. The sequence continues at coordinate 18,452 of PVKE010010836.1, forward strand.
CATGTATTTCTTTTGGACATGGAAACACCCCAACACAGGCTACTGAAAGTGTTTAAAATGAAAGGTCTTACCCCTGGGGTTGGTGAGTGTGGCTTCCGTGGCCTTCCCTCCATCCCCACAGCGAGTGTCATCAAAGGGGAGGCACTGGTCACCTGTCCCCGCGACCACCTCAGAGTTCTTGACAAGGTCCTTCACCACCAAGGTGGACTTGATCTTAAAGACCCGCCGGCTGTTGGTGTCTGAGAGGAAGACGGCCCCGCTCATAGGATCTGTAGTCAGGTAGTACTTATGTGCTGGACTGTGACTAGAAAACAGGGACATGCCAGTGGGTGAGCACTTTCTTCTTTCCTATCAGGTAGCCAGAGATGTACAACTTAAATCAGAGCAAAAATTTCTTACGGGAATGATGTCCTCATTTTGGGTGACAGTTCCCCAGTTTTTCTGACTCCAGTGGTTGGTCTAACTCTCCCTCCCAACCAATGATTAACTCCAATGATTGTAATGCCCAGCCCCGTGCCATGCCCACATCAAGTGCTCAACACATTTTCCCAAAAGGATGCCCAATGAGGCTTACCATAGGCGGCCTGTAAATCCAAGCCAGAAACATAAAAGGGCTTGACTTTAAAAACCTCTTTCAGAGTGTGACACACAAGCGCTTCTCCCATAGGGTTTTTAAAACAGCCACAAACGTTCTTGGGACTGACTGGTAAGACCCTGGCCAGATCTGACTCCCAGCCAGAGTCAACACCATCTTCAGTTGACACTTGTGTCGTACTTATTAGGAGCCCAACGTCTCCCTCTTGCAGTCAGATACGAATTAACTGCAGGATTAGTTTATGAATTGCAGGTTTTGTTTGTAACTTGCAGCACTATCCAAGGAAAAATAAACCAAACTCCAGAGCAGTGCTGACGATGGCTCTGTTTCTGGGACTTAGTCATAAAGACAAGGTTCTGCTAACAGAGGAAAGTGAAGTCAGACCAAGAACGTACAGAGGCGCTACAGAGGGAAGGCACTGGGCACAGGGCAGGAAAAATGCACAAGCTTCGCAAGCAGTTGTCTGGGTTCTGAGTCTAGTTCTGTCATTTCCAGGCTGAAATGTGAGCAAATTACCTGACTTCCTGAGCTTTGAGTTTTCTTCATCTGCAAAATAGGGATGTTAACAGCTCCCTTGTCGGTGTATTGGAAAATTATATAAAACCATATGTGACAAATAATTTAGTATCAATATATGGCACCTCGAAGGTACTTAATAACAGTGATTGTTTTGATTACTGGTCATCATGTACGTTTTGGCACTCAGAACTACAGAGTAGGCACCTCTTATTAAGCTTGAATTTTGCTGTCACACAGTATTGACTTACAATTTCTTCCAAGTCTAGGCAATTGGACTTGGATTCATGACTCCTGGGAAGCTGTTTTCATGACCCGATCATTCTCAGGCCCTCAAACTGCATCTCAATGCTGACAGCCCCTTCCAAGTCTCTGGAAAGTCTTTCTGATGAAAAGCAATCTCTCTGTTCAGGCTGGATGGACGGCATTGGCCGTTGTCACTGGGCAGTGGGTGGGACACACTTGCTAGGAGATTCAGGGGGCAGACTGAGCAAGGCCTACCTAGAGCACCGGCAAAGTGGGGCGTTGTATATCCCTTCAGGTTGCAAGTAAGAGGGTCAGAAAATTCTAGAAGGAAGCTATTTTGCATGTTATCAGGCATGTAAATTTTGGGTCCTTTTGAAAAACAAATTTCTATAGATTGGTATTTTTTTGAATTATGAAGACTGGGGCACTTTAATCTTTTCAGGGTCAAGGTCTCTGAATGTCTTCATCTGGCCCTGATTGTCTTTCATCACAAAACAACCACCCCCTGCTTGGGACAGTGTCTTGGGGACTGGCTGCTTCTAACAGGGCCTCCAGACCCCAGGTTTTCCCTCTTTCCTTTCTCCTCTCCCTAAATTTGATTAAAATGACTTGATTGTCTCCAACTGTCCTGTCTCTGTAGCCCTAACACCACTGTCCCATCACCTCCTTCTCAGACACAGGGTGGGTCTCAGCCTGCATCCTGTCCCCCCCAAGCCACTCTTCCCTGACTTAACCCGTCACCCCGGTGCCTTCCCTTCTTGGGCTGCCCAAGTCTTCCGGGCTGAGGTCAGAGCCCGCATCTGGCAGCACACTGGCCCTCTGTGCCCTGCTGCCGCTTCGCCTTGCCAGCCTCCTTCCAGCCCTCTCCTCACAGAGGCCCTGGGCTCCAGCAACACGGACAATCTGTCCCTCAACATGCCTCCGGGGGGCTGTGTGCCGCTGTTCCTGCTCAGTGGGACGTCCCTGCGGAACTGCTACTCACTCTTCAGGGGTCAGTACCTTCTCTGGCAGAACCTTCCCCACCCTTACTTCTCTGCACTGAGATTCGTCACTTTTCCTATTTTACAGGACACTGAACATAATGCTATGGCTATTTATTTATGTGCCTGCCTCCCGTATACAACAGTCAATCCTTAAAGGGAAGAGACAGGATTTTATTCATGTTTGTTATTCCAAAGTTCAGTTTGGTGCCTTCTAGCTCATAGCAGTCACTTGCTTTAGATGGATGGCATCTCCATTTTTAGTTCATTTAGGTCATATTTTTAATCAGATTACTGAGTTTCTCTTTTACTCCTCTTTTCAAGGTGGTGGTAACAGGGGAGATGTCCTGTTTATCTTGAAAAGTCCCCTGTGACTTAGCCTATAATGTGGCACAGATTTAATCCTTCCAGACGACACTGATTCTGGCTAGATAAAATGCAGTGACCTTGGATCCCGCTCTGCAGTGCTAGGGCGGCCTTGATCTTTCTGCTTTCTTGAGGACAGTGTGAGGTGGAGATGAGTATTTCATTTCTTTGCGTATTACTGGTGATAAATGGGTGCTATCTGCTTAGCAGAAAAATGGGCCCCTGAGGGAGTATGATAAGGGGCCCTGTCCCTTAGATTAGCCCGAGTTTCTGGCTCATGTCTTCCTGCACAGAGCACTGTCACTCAGGTGGAGCTCCTCAGATTGGTGAAGTCCAGAAGAGGGTGGCATTGTCAGGATTGTGCCAGAGTCTATAATTGCTGTGGCCCCATCTTTTGTGCCCAAGGACAGATTTGAGGTCTGGCAGTTTATAAGATGTGGGTTCTAATTTGGGCAAGTCCCTGAAATCGTGCAAACTTTCGTCCCCGCTCTGCTTTGCTCACAGGCTTGTCACTAGGATCAAATGAAATGATACATGGCAACAGCATTTTTCAGTTGGCAGAGCTCCTGGCCAGTCTTCAAGTCACTTCTTCCTCGTGCCGCCTGCACTGGGAGCAGCACCCGGCAGAGGCTAAGGGCAGTACCGCCAGTCCTCGGAGCACAGCTGCAGAGACCACTGTCACTGTTAAGAAGCGCCTGTGACCCCCTCTGGGTGCCTGCTGCGTTCCGGACGTGTATTTTACATGCCTGACCTCATGTTCCTTAAAACCGCTGTCTAAGGCAGGGGCTTTTCTTTTTAAAGAAGTATTTCAGAAAACTGAAACTGAGAGAGGTGAAGTGACGAGTGGGGCCAGAAACTGCTGAGAGACAGGATGGATTTCCAACTCCGATCTGCTCGACTCCAAAGTCTGTGTGCTTCCTGCTTCTCCACACTGCTTCTCGGGGTCTAGAAAGCTCCACTGCTGCAGATGGAAGTCCCTGCTCATCTCCTGCAATTCAGGGCTGCGCCTGGATTGCTGGGCGCCCCTGACCCACCACCCACCCCTGGTGGATTTGGACATGTCTCTGCTGTGTCTCTAGATCTTAAGCAGACTGCGCTTTTGGTAGCTCTAGTGCCTGAAGACACTTTTCTGTCTAGTGGTCAGTCTCCTTAATGACACCTTGACCACCTCAAGGGCCTGGATGGGCCTCGAGTCCCTGGTGCTTAGACCGGAGCTGGTGCAGGAAGTGCTCCAGGAAGGTCTGCTGACTTTATGATTCAGTGAGTGAGTGACCATCTGCCTCCTTGGGAGCAGATGCAGGAAATACCCACTGCTAAGGGCCTTAGAGTACTGGTTCTCAAACACGGCTACACATCCGATTCAGCAGGAAAGCTGAAAAAAAAAAAACCCACAAAGCCTCATCCATAACATCGGAAGGGTCTGCGCATCTGTACTTTAAAATCTCTCCAAGTGGCTCGGAGGCCAGATTTGGAAACCACGGCTATAGGCCAGTGCTTTTCTAGCTTTAAAGTGCATATGGGGGAAGCCGGGATGGCTCAGCGGGTTAAGTGTTCACTTTGCAGCCCTGGAGCCCGAGGATTGAATCCCGGCCCCGGCCCATGTGAACCCATATGCTGAACTGGGGTGTGTCCCCAGTTCAGTTCTTGCCGGGGCCTATGCGGGAGGCTCCCAGCCCAGTTCCTGCCCTGCGCAGCCCTGTACCCACCTGTGGAGTGAAACTATATGGAAAACTAATGCTGTCAACTATGGAGACTGCTCTGGGCCCTCCCCCTTCTCTCTGTCTGTCTCTCTCTCTGTGTCAAAAAACAATAACAATAAATCTTTAAAAGTGCATATGAATCACCTGGAGATTTTGTTAAAATGCAGATCGCAGCTCAGCAGTTCTGGGGTGCTTTGGCCTCAGGCTGCATAGACCTCCGAGGATGCCCGGGGTGGGTGCCTGTCTGTCCTTCGAGTAGCAAGGCCTCAGAATACTCTGCCAACCGTGGTGCAGGACATGGAAGATGGCCTCTAGCTGGGACCCCAGACCCAGTGCTGAGGCAGAAATGTGTGTGACCCAGTTCTGATCCCGAGCAGGGCTGGGCACAGAGTCGGGCCCCAGCTCCATTTCCAGAGTCTGCCAGAGAACCCACATTCTTTTCCTCTTCCTTAAACATAACCTTGGCTCTGTAAGATCTTAGGGACAATGAGGGTATCAGTCCTGAAGTTAATGAGCTAAGTCAGGCCTCACCCGGCCCTCTTTGTGGATGTTGTAGGGAATTTCCTAGTAGGAGTAGTGGGCCCAGGAGTCTCTAGGGGTGAAGGTGATCTAGTTTCTGCTTCTGAGTGAGGGTTCTCCCCTCATCTCAGGGTAAGTCCTGCCTTGTGCAAAAGAGCATCCTTTGACCACATCTGGTCACAGCCCTGGTAGAATTTGATTTCAGATCCTGGAACCAGTGGAAGAGCTTAAGTACTAGAGCCACACAGACAGGGCTTCAAATACCAGTTCTATCACCTACTTGGCAGGTGACCTTGTACAACTCACTTCATTATTCTGAGTCTCAGTTCCTTTTTTTTTAATCTGAGAAATGGGGATGATCACATCTACTTCAAGTAGGTGTTTTGAGGACAAAATTGTATTAAGAATGTAAATCTCCGAGCATAGCACTTGTTCCATTAAAACATAAAAATGCCCCGCAAGTGGTAGCTGGTCATCTTGAGAAACCTCCAGAATATTTATGTTATTCCATAATAAAAAGCCAAGTATGGCAGACTTAAAATTGTCCTGTCCAACCTATGTCCTGGGGGCAGTTAAGGGCTCCTTTAAAGTTAATATAATATGTACAGCTGGGATTGATGGAGACTTGAGTTTAAATGTACTTCTGAACACCAGGCTTCAAACATTCCTCCACGACCCTAGGGGAGAGATCTGGGAAGAGGTGAGGATTCTTGTTCCCTGAAGGGGTCCATGGAGGAAGACGCCCAAAGGATTGTGGGTCCCCGAACTGAGCATGCCCAGCATGGTGGGCTGGCAATGAGGCTGAGAAGGTCACAGGCAGAGATGAGACTGCCCTGCGGAGCACACAGTCACACTAAGGGCTCCAGCCGGAGACAAAGGCTATTCCTGGGGCCAGCTGAGACAGTAAGTACTAATGAAGAGGACAGCATTTTAGAATTTCTTTATCTACTTCTGACATTTACTGATAGAAACAGCAAGGCCCTGAGAGAGGAAGGGATTTGCCAATATCCAGGTGCCAGTTAAAATCAGAGCTGGAACCCCAGGTCTTGTCACTCGGGATTGAATTTAGAAAACAGAAAGACAGGGGAAGCCGGGATGGCTCAGAGGGGCTTACTTTGTAGCCCTGGGGACCAAGGATCGAAACCCGGCTCTGGCCCGAGCAGACCCACATGCTGAACTGGGGTGTGCTTCCCATGAAGGAGGCCCCCAGCCCAGTTCCCACCTTGCGTGACCCCCACCCACCTGCGTAGAATGAAACTGTGTTGAGGGCTGATGATGTACAACTATGGAGATTGCTCTGGGCCCTCCCCCCGCCCCCTCTGTCAAAAACAATAAAATAGATCTAAAAAAAAAGAAAACAGAAAGGCAGAAAAAATTCCTTTTCTTCCTCCCACTTTCGTTCACTTTATAAATAGTTTTTAGCACCCAAGAAAACAAAAAATTGAGAGAGGGCAGGAAACTGGCTTTGAAATCATACCATGGATACATCAAAAGATCATTAAACATCAGGAAAAAAAACCCAAAACCACAACTCTCTCAATTTACAGATGAGATTCAAAACCAGTAAAGCTAGCCTGAGGCCACATGATGAATGGCAGCAAAGCTGGACAAGTACCCTGGCCCCCTGCCTCTTCCTAGCTGGGTCCCCCAGGATCCTGGCTGAAGGCTTTAACATTAAGTGCTACGCTTTTATCCATGATCTACAGAGATAAACTATACTTCTGTGCTTTCTGCAAAACTGAACTTGAGGGCACGTATCAGTGTGTAGTTCATCCATACACAGCTCACTGAAAGTCTCGTTTAGATTTCAATGTTAGGAAAAAATATTCCTCCTCTGAGAAGTGGGCATATCTTCCCATTTCTGGTGATGCACACCTTGAAAATTAGGCTTCCCGTTTTTTTCTGGCTGCCAAGAAGTTCAAAGTCTGATTTGATCTATGACCACATCTATATGTTTCCTTCTTTTTTTTTGGTGGGGGGGGCATGTTCCCAAATTCCATTTAATTTACTTTATTGCATCTGTCTTTGGTTCTCAGAGGACTGAATTCCTTTTTGGGAAAGATTAAGACATCTTCTTCATCTAATAATTACGATGATGATAATACATCATCACCACCACCACCACCACCCCATTTCGGGAGCTCCTTTCTGTGCCTGGCATAATGCTAGATACTTTACAAGCATCTTCTTTTAACAAACTCCAAGAGAGATTTTATTAACCTCAAGTTAGAAACTAAAGCTCAGAGAGATGAAGTCACCTTTTCGAGGTCACACAGTGGGCACTTGTTTTCTCATCTGTAAATTGGATGTATTATGAGTAACTACTTCACAGGGTGGTTTGGGGATGAACTGTTATCAGCCTTGTAAATCAGCTACACACTAAATACTCTACGCATGTTAACTATTATTATGATCTTAAATATATATATGATTGTTACATGAATACTACATCTAATTACAACATATAGATATGGATAGCATCATTATTGGACTTGGGGTCTTTCTGCCTCTTTCTACCACTCTAAGACTATCTTTTATCCAACTGAGCATCCATCTCATATGACACTTTGATCTGAGCCACATGTGGGTAACTGCAAGCACCTCTGTAACAGTGTCAGCCATTGCTCCATCTGTTGTGGTGATTTTCAAGTCACCTAAATGTGTGTGAGCCTGGGGGACGCTGAGGTGACTAAGTACCTAGGAGTCAGACGAGAGCCACAATGACAGGTGAGGAGGATAGGCAGACATTTCTCCTGGTGTGTCTGACAAGGCCTACTTTTTCTGTTGCAGTGTCATTGTGAGCCTACATGACAAATCTACTCTGTGATGAAGTTCCTACTTGGGGATTGTTCTCTTTGGGTGGTCTGTAGGGTCAGGAAAGCCTCTCCCACTTTGTCCTTGCTGGAAAACCATCTGGTGGGGTCACCTGGCATCCCAGCCACCAAAGCGGAGGTGCCTGGTCACAAAAGTGCAAATCTAAAACTTGTCTTCTTCCAGGTTCTTTGCCTGATTGAGATGCTCTCAGGACTTCCCGTTGTGATCATCAAAGTCACTCAACACAGTTAGGATGATGTCGTTTATCCTAAGGATAAGTGATTGTGGTGTTCAAATTACTATGCCAATGTTAAAGTTTTTCCTACTCCCTCCGTCTGGCATGTCCACAGACTCCCAACATGACTATGCACTTTGCTAGAGATGAAAGGAGTTCAGGTTCTTGTCACCTTGCACCCACTATTATTAATGACTTCCTCTCATTGTAACTGATTACTCCCAATCAGTTCCAACCACAGAGGAGTCCTATGCCTTTGAGCCATCTGAAATTGACACATGCATCTTACCATACAACATGCAACAAGGCAGAGGAGAGCCAGGAAATTCTCCACTGGTTGGCTTACCTATGTCTGAAATCTTTATTTCTGACAGAAGACAGGAGAGCAGGGAATAGAAGAAAGAATGAGGTGTTAGCAGCAGGGCTAGAAGCGTTATTAGCAGCCTGAAAACTTGACAGCAATCGTACTGTACAATACTATAATAAATAAAGACTTAGCGGCTATGACACTGATATATTTTATATTGGATATTGCTTGTCAGTGAACTCACTTACAAGCAGCTACATATCACACCAGAGGCACGATTTCACCTGCACCACTACGGCTGACTTTGGAGAAGAGGATGGGTTGACAAGTGCTGCTGCTTTCACCAGGGCTAAGGCAGAGGTTGGAACAGTCGACTGCCCCCCAGGCTCAGACACATTCCCAGAGATACACATCCTCACTGCTGTGTGTCTGTGTGCACGCTGCCCTACTTAGAGTCATCAAAACTCGCATAGCCCACCACGACCCTCTTCATAATAGAATACAGAGTTGGAGATATACTATGATTAGAAGGGCGAGGGTAACCCAGTGAAATAGGCCTGGGAAGAAGACTGGAAGAAAATATATCGAGATAATAATATACTGATAATTTTTCTTCCCAAATTTCATTTATTTTCCCCTTTCCTACCCACTGTCTTCCATGATCTCCCAAAACAGTGGGAGGGAGACAGGAAAAAATGGGTTCTCTTATTTCAAAGCTGTGAAAATGGAGGCCCAGAGAGAGTAATTGTCTTGTCTAAAGTTGTACAGCTTCTGTGCCAAGGTGGGTGACCACTAGATCCATGGTTCTTCCCTTCACAGTGTTGGAGATGGAAAGACATGAGCAATTGACTGAAACAAATACACAGAATGGTTCCTTCTTTCTTGACAGATGTCTATTCTAGTCAAACTCATAAAAGAGAGAAGAAAGGTGCACAATATTCCATCAGTGGCCTGGTTCTCATTTAGCCTACGGTATCTGATTTCCCATGAGTCCACAGAATGTGAGGCTCTCATTCTTTTCATGGCCAAAGACCTCCTCTTTCACTTGTGGCTGTGTGCGAGGACAAATACTAACACTCTCTCTTGAGGTCTGTGGGGGGCTGTTGGTCAGCCAGCAAGGCCCCCCCTAACCCCTTGCACATGTGCACTGCACAGTGAGATTCTTGCAGGAACTTCCCTCCAGGAAATAATGTAGTAAGGTGTGAAGCCAACATCACCCTCACTGGGCCAGGTGGCCATTCTCTGGTGAGGCAGAGCTGTACAATGACCTTCTGGTTTTGGTTCACTCTTCCAGAAGCTGGACCTTGGGCAGGTCCTTTAAATTACCCGACTCTTCTTTTTCTTGTTTGTCAAGGGCAATAGTAATAACTATCTTGCTGAACTCCTATACTGAGTAAGTAGTAGAGGTCTCACAAAAGTGAGTTTCCATTTCCCCGGCCACTCCGGAAGAGGGTTTGCCAGCTCAAGGGCCTGTCCTTCTGACATGGACCCCAGCTCAGGAGAAAGCAGTCATAGAGAACTTGCTGCAATTTCTCCTGAAAGGGAGAGCAGTGCTCCCCTATCTCTAACCACAGCTTCTCTGTAGCCCAAGAACCCACCGTCCATGAGAGCGGCTTGGTTTGAACAAGATCTGGTATAGGGAGGCACAGAGAAAACCCCACACACCAGCCCTTCCCCAAGCTGTACGTGTGGCTGTGCTCCATCACTCGTGGTCAGGACGGGGGAAAAGGACAGGTTGACTTGGCTGGCTCTCTGTGGCACCTCAGCAGCAGGCAGGTGCTGCCTGATGGTAGCCTGTGTTGCCTGTCAGTATTGGGCAGATGAAGAGAACTGCTCCTAACGCTGGAGTGTTAGACCAAACTTGGTAACATTGGCATGGGGCCTTGGCCATTATGCCACCCTTGTCCTTATACAGAGATTCATACAACTAATTCCAATCTGTTTGGTGCAAGTAAGCAGAAAGAAGATCCAGGAGCTTCCAAGAACTCTAATTTCTGGTTGCTAGCAGCCTTCTAAAGGGTGTCCCAAAATCCACGCAAGAAGTAATTTTGATAGAAAACACAGGTTTATAATGAAAAATGGTAAATTTTCATTGCTCAACAATGAAAATGCGTTGTTCTTTCATGTAGCACTCCATTTTTAATCACCCTTTTTTTTTTTGTTGGCAACACTACCGCACAAATGACGCAAAGTTCAAATCTTGCGTGAATTTTGGGACACCCTTTACATCATCTGGATGCCAAGGGTATCTCCCTTTCTAAGACTGGTTTGTCTTCATTGCAGTGCCCTGGGGAAAGCAGCAGCTGTTTCTCAAAGCCCTCAGCTCAGTTTAGCCTCTGAGCTGAGACATGAAAAGTCCCAGAGTCTGACAGGTAAGGCTCTGTCCCGCCCCCTTCTCTGGGCCCAAAGGGGAATGCCAGGTAGTCCTCATGGCAAAGGGATGTGATTAGGAATTGTGAGGGAGGCGTCACCTCATATACCTCAACTCCAGGATGTTGGTGACGTTCCCAGAGGGGAAGATCCTTCGGATGTAGTTGAAATCTCCCACATAGAGGCTCCCGTCAGAGCCACACGCCAGGGCCACCGGGGCCAGGAGCTTGTTGCCGTCAGCAAGGCCGTTGCAGCTGGGGCAGGAGATGCTTCTCCGGCGCCCATTGCCCATGATGCTCCCGATGACAGGGGGCTGCTGAGACACAAACTGGTTCTCTCCATTCCCTTTGTGCAGGATACCTGGGACAAGGACAGAAGAACAGGATCACCTACGGAGCAGGAAGAGGTTCCCTGCCTTGGTTTCCCAAGGAATGCAAGCTCTCTGCCTACCATGTCTAGCCTCATCTCCCAAGGCCGCCTCAGCCCCAGGATGAAACCCAGAGGGTCCTGAACAGGCCATACTGCTTGACTGATTGAATCCTCACAACGACTCTGTAAAATAATGGGGGGGGGGGGCAGGCTAGGTGTCTTACCCGAGGCTACACAGGTGATGGTAGAAGCACTCCTGAGTCTGGCCTCTCTTAACCATTCAGCTCTGCTGCCGCTTAAATAGACCGTACGTATCTCATGTACCTAGTCCTGGTCCCTATTGCATATCAATTCTTCTATTACACTTGTCTGTTTTTCTCTCTTTAGATGGATACCATTTCAAACGTGGGGACTCTGTCTTTTCCCTGTTTGTATCCCCAGGGCCTAGGCTAGAACCTGACAGAGTGGTTACCAATAAATGCTTATAGAAATACACAAGGGAAACTCACAGCCTCCTCACCCGGTAGAGTCAGGAGAGCTCAGTTTTTACCTGGTTTTGCTACCGATGGGCTGATTCCAGATCCTGCATAAAGTTCTTCACTGCTCTAGCTGCCCTTGGGCCTCCGTGGTCTCACCAGCAAAATGAAGGGACTGACTTCAATAACTTGTAAGCTTCATCCCATACTCATATGGTTTCTTTTCAGGCCCAGATCATCCTTCACCTCCTGTATGACTGCCACACCCACCAACCTGGATCCTTCACTCCTTCCAACTGACGCTTGAGTGAGATTTGGTTTTTACGGTCATGAGAATCTTTTTCCAGACTGTTATCTGTTAGTCTCGCCCTTTATTGAACAGATATTTTTCATTTTTATGTAGTCTAATCAATAATTTTTCTATTCTAATGTTGTGCTTTTTAGGTTTTAGGTAATCCTTCTTTGACATCATAAAGATATTCTCCTATGTTTTCTTCTATTAATTTAAAAGTATTATTTTCAAACTTAGATGTTTAAGCAAACTTTATTTTGTATACAGTATGAACTTAACTTGTTTTTTTCCCACATAATGAGCCAATTTCCCAAGTACCAATTTCTGAAATACCTGCCCATCCTCCACTGCTGTGTGATGCCACCTGTATTGTAGACCAAGTCCCAACATGCACAAGGTGTGTGGCAGAAACCTGTAGTCATCCAGGGATAGCCACCCTATTCCTGTGCCCTCACTCTGTAGCTACAGAATCCCTGATGTTCAGCAAGGCTGAGGACTGCCTGAAACTGACTGTAGTGTCCAGACCCTGCGTAGCTACACTTGGCAGGTGACTAATTCTGGCCAATGGTGTGGAAGTGTAAGTGATATGGGCAGCTGCTGGGAGGTGTCCTTATAATGGAAGGGCTTGCTCTTAGTCCTTTACTCCTTGATGGCTAGAGAGTGGACATGAAGGTTGGAACTGAAGCAGTCGCCCTGGCTCATGACCTTGGGGATGAAGGCTTGAGTCGAGCAATGAGAGGGATGAGCCTAGACTTCTGACATTGATGAGCACTGAAGCAGCCCTGGTGATACACCTCCAGACTTCCAGGTGAGTAAGAAGCAACCTTGTCACTAGTCTACAGTTCTGTTATTTTGGCTTTTCTGATGCGCATGGCCAAACCTGGTCCTAATTACTACTCACATGTTAGTGTTTGGACTCCTTGTTCCGTCCCATGGAATCTCTCTGTTCTTGTGCCAGCACCATACAGTTTTCATTTTTCTAAGATAGCTTCATATCTGGAGAGTGCCTCTTTTTATTCTTATTTTAAAACTGCTTTAGCTAATTAAACATCTTTATTCTGTCAGAAACCGTAGAATTTGTCAATCCCCTCCCCGCAACATGCGGTGGCTTTGCTAGGCATTCATTGCATCTATAGACGAGGCAGGAGATATCTGACGTCATCGTCATACTTAGTGGTCTCATCCCAGAACACAGAGTGAGATATCTACGGTACCGATCTGACTGTGCCACCTGCATGCTTTAGACCTTTCCGCAGTTTGGCATTTGCCTCTGGATGAAGCTGAAAGTCCGAATCTTCTTACCCTGGGTTCTAGCTGCTCAAGCCCCCAGCTTTGGATTTTGCTATTCCCTTCATTTCACTGTTTGCTCAAACCACAGTGAACCATCTCACTAATTACTCCTCTTTCAGTCTTAGTGCTTTGGCACACACTGTACCTTCTACCTGGAACGTTCTCCCTACTTGAGGTATAGGACTAATCCTATAGACCCTTTCAGACTCAAGCCAGAAGTTCTCTCCAAAAAGACACCTTGGTGAACCAAGAAGCCGAGCAAGGGGCTCCTCTTGTCTGTCCTCGTGTCCTGTGCTTCCCTCTGTGACGATGCCATCCATGACACAGCAGGGAAATGGCCTGGGAGGAGTTTGTCTGTGACCAGAGTAAATCTTGAGGTCTTTCAATTCTACATACCCAGAGCTTGGCAGTGACAAGCACAGAGCAGGTGTCTAAGGAACATTTGTTTACTAATCCTGACCGATTGATCACATACGAGCCTGCGAAATCTGAAGTACGAACAAAATCACAAAGATTACGAGACAGTGCCACGCCCGTGGCCTGGCTCTGGGAAGTCTGTTAATCCACTCACCACTTTGGATGTTGAGGGCATGATGTTTGTCCAGGCTCCACCCTCCCAGCTTGGATGCATCGATTTCATAGCCCTGCAGCACCGCTGTTCTTTTTTCCCACAGGATCAGATCTGGGCAGGATTCATACTCATAACCCACGGAAACTGTAGACCACAAAAGGCACAAGACGAACAGGTGAGAAAAGCCTCTTTGACTTCAGATCTGTGTGCAAAGTCCCTGCTTATCTTCTGTAGCAGAGGGAAAAGGATCATATTTCTAAGTGCAACCAGACCTATGTGCAGACCAACACAGGGATATTGAGCTTTAATAACCTTTTTTTGAAGAGCGATAGTGTATTATTAGGAAAAGTTTAACAAATGCACTAAATACTTTTTAAAAGGACTCAGGTAAAACGATTCCAGGGAAATAATCTTTAGTATGGAAAATACCTTAGGCACAAAAGTATTTGATGCAGCATTATTTTTCATAGTAGAAAACTGGAAGTCACCTAAAGTTTCCACAGAGGTTGGAGGTTGAGCAAATCAAAGTGTATCTACTCGAGGAATATTCTGCAGCCACTGGAAATTGTGGTTAGAAGACCATGGGTGACATGGGAATAATGCTAAGTTGAAAAAACTGGTTATATGCAGTATTATATTTGTGCTAAGAAAAACTATACATACAATCTTTTTTAATATTAACAAGTGGTTGTACTTCTTTATAAGAACATGAATAACTTTATTTCTAATTTTTGTCCATTTATGTAATTGTTACTAATGAACATGGTATGACTTTAATAAAGATAAAAGTCCCAAATCATCTATAATGAATGCATGAAACAAGAGCTCAGTTAGGTTCCTCTGAAAGCCGAGAGTTACTTTGAGAAACTTGGCTCAGAAGGAAGTTGCTTGAAAACCTCCTGGCTTCACTTCTGTTTCATAAATCCAGGCTTCCTTAGAAGGTCAGTGGGATGCAGGCTAACCATGGCGGCTCCCGGAGGCTGTGTTTGCACAAAGCCCTGTGACCGCCCTATGGAAAGGAACTGGCAGAGGTGGGAATGTCATTTTTTCCAAGTATCCTGCCATACGACACTATTTTTTAATGGACAGTATCTTACCACATGCTCAAGACAGGAATTAACAATTGGGAAGCCCCTTAAAATTTCTTTCAGGTGCCATAAAGATCGATGGCTATTTATGGCAGGTGGGGAACATGGCTGGAAGATGTCCCTCTGACCTCTTCCCTGTGACTTTGAGGCCCTACTCACGTCCTCTCAGGAAAGTGGACCTCAGTGCCTGAAGTCTCACTGTGTAGACACTTCCCTTTCTAACTGGCTGGTGGACACTAAGAATGCTCACTGTGTCTGAAGAGGTTGTAAAGCGTTGTTCCTTCTGATGAGCACACAGAGGTAGTTTGGTATATAGACGGGGCTGTGAAAGGTTACAGATAGCATCTTTGCTCCCAATGTGCCCTTATAGTGGGATTCAAAACTACAAGAGAGATCTGGGATAAATCCAGCTCTGTCTCTTCCTTGTGCATCTTTGGAAAGTTACTTCGCCATTCTGGGCTTCAGCTTCCTCATGAGGAATTTGGGGACAATTTTTGACTCATAGAGTGGTTGTGAGAATTCACTGAAATACAAATGTACAGGGGGGCATATTGCCCAGAGCAGGTACTCAACAGACATTATTTCTTCCTTTCCTCCCCCCTTCCCTGCTTTCCCACCTTCCTTCCTCCCTTTCTTTCTTTTTTACAGCATTACTTCGTCTCTGCTTGCTCACTGTGCCTTTGCTGAATCAGGAAGAAAATGACATTGGAGTAGGGTTCAAGATGAGAAGGGATTTCCTGGACTGATACTCTAAGTGCTTAGAGGATTAGCCCTTCAAGGGTTACAATTGCTAGCAGCCCAATTCTGAACCAATCCTGGGATCCTGCTCTAATCCAGAAGCTGCAATGAACACAGACAGTCCCCAGAAGCCCAGGGCCTGAGCGGGGCTAGTCACCTTCTGCTGCATCTTTAAAACAGAGTCATAACAAAGAGACAATGTCTCTGATCGGAAATGAGGTAAAGAGACCAGAAAGCCTTTCTGATGATGGAAGAACTGAGCTCTGCACCTCAATGAAACTGGAGAAACCCAGCAGCTCCACACACCATATTTTGAAGGGGTAAGTTCAGATGCAATGGCTGGGGCACCGGGGCAATATCCACATTCTCTCTTTCCTGGTAGTGCAAAGCCCATTTTAGCCCATCACATATCACCATAGTGTTTTTTTCAAGGGCCCTTTGGTTTCATAATTTTTTTTTCCAATGTTTTCCACATTCAGGTCTTTGGGTACAGTCTTTGAGGTCAGGGATGGTCACTGAAATGTCTAGAAGGCCAACTGAGCCTTAGGTACTTCTGAGAAGGGGAACAGAGAAAGACACAAGCAAGGTGGGAAAAGAGCTCTGTCCCCTCCAAGTGCTTTTGTCTGTCTGAGTCCTGTGGCTGGGAGACTTACCGAAGGCTTCTGAGAGCCCGAACACCTTCTGGTTGTAGACATCTGTCTTGTCCCAGGTGAAATAGTAGGACAAGTCTGGGGCTGCAGCAAACCACTTCCTGAAGAGGCGGCCCTCAACAGCCACCATTAGGTGGACCTTCATGAGGTTGAAGGGGATGGTGGGATGGGTGAGGCTGATCCTCAGGACAGATTTGTAGCCAGGCGTACGGCTGCTCAGGTAGCTTAGTCTCATCTTGCAGCCAGAGAGAGCGATTTCCTCTTGCAACGCCTAGAGAGACAGATCACAGCAAGTGACAGCCGCGGGCGCATGGCCACAGCCCCAGGCACTCTGAGTGTTCAAGAGGTGGGGGAGGAAGCAGCGGGAGGGGAGGAAAGGGGAGAGCAGGGGTGGAAACCAGAAGAGAGAGAGGAAAGAAGAGGTCAGGGAAGCAGAATATGAAGAGGAGCAGGAGGGGGAGAAGGGAAGAGAGAAGGGGGGGGGGAAGGAAGAATCAGGTTTCCTGGGTCAGCTCTTTCATGGGACAGCCCTGCCTCATGGAACCCCAGGTTCCACCTCCATTCCACAGGGACGACAATGCTCAGCTCACTGCATCCCGAGAGGGACACTTGAGCTAATACATGTGAAACACTTACCATAACGTCACCTCTCCTTCACTAGCCAGGCCATCCTAGAAAACTCATGGAACCTCTCAGTCTGCGTTTCCTCACTGGGTTAGTCTGAGGCTTGAGTAAGGTCACACACAGGAAGTGCCCAGCACACAGTGGAGACTCAGTCAACCCTACTACGTGGGACGATGCTGCTGAAAGTACGGGGAACTGTGAGGAAAGACCTTTGCCTCAGACTAAGGCAGACAGCTGAGTCGGCCAGAGGGACGGCTTCTCCCACAAAACTTTCCTAGTCTGACCCGTTTCAGGTGGGTTCCTCTTCAGGAAAGTCAACAGGGACTACCAGACGGTGAGCAAACAGTCATGCAGAGTGGAGTGCACAGCCTTGCAGCCCCGGCCCCAGCTCCTCCGCAGAAGAGGCTGAAGGGCTTGCATGGAGTTTCCATGCTCCACTGTCCTAGACGAGCGGAGGGGAACACTGGGTGCAATGAGCTCAGTTCCAAGAGGGGAAAGTTGAAATGAATGCTCGGATTCTCAGAAACATGGCAAAAGCGGAGAACTTTTATCAGCTTGATGCTCTGGGCTCAGTTGTAAGAAGAGGAAGTTAAATCAATTGCGGCTAACATCCACCGAAAGGACAATGACTCTTCTCTCATGTTCACAGAGGAACTGGGCCCTCATAAAGAAAGCCTTTTCCTTTCTTTCCATCTCATAGATGGGGGTGCATGCCTGCTCCCACCCCATTCTTCCGAACACACAGGATTTCTGAGATTGGGCTTTACCCAAAGCAATCTTGCTTACAAATTCTAGGCAAAGCAGGTGTATATCCCAGAGTAGCACAGACAGGGTTCAGGTGCCATACTGATGCTCTCATAAATATTTACCTTCTTTAACATACCCTTTAAAATTTACATTTTCCAGTACTTGCAAAGGTTACCCTATGATAGGACTGGGAAAACCCAAGAGTCTGTTTTCATGTATTTCATCAATCTGATCACAAGCAACGTTTTTGACCCAGCTGGGCTGGTAGACACCCAGCCCCCGGAGCCCTGTAAAGAGGGTGGGACCTTTAACCTTATTTGTTCAAATCCCTGCTCCTGGGAAAATGTCTAGCTGGAGCTGAACCAGAGTTGAGTAACAAATTACTTCTTTACGGCAAGCTCTGTCTCTACTGACAACCGTTTCATAAGAAAGGTCAGCCTGGTAGTTGAGACAGGAGACAAGCGCTGAATCTCTGAGGAGTGAGGTTTCAACCCGGGGGTGCGGTGAGAATTTCAAAATGATTTTATTTCCTTCGTGTGGGCTGGCGTCTGAGGCCACTCAACAGGGCACATGCAGAGAGATGTATTTGCTCAGCCAGGCATGAAACACACACACACACACACACACACGTAAAAACGCCCCGCGTACCAGCCCTGGCTACCTAACAGAGCCAGAGCTCTCACTAGGCCGGCGGGACCACCGGGGCGCCTCCCCTACATCCTCACTTCTGCTCTTCCCCAGGCCTTCATTTCTGTCAGAAGACATTGGCCGGGATAGTGGAAGAAATTCAACTCAGCACAGCTTTTTACACAAAGAATCTATCTTGATTTCTATTAGATTAAAATGCACCTTTCCAAACTACTTTCTTTTAATGATAATTAAGTCAAGCACTTGTGTTTATAGATTTGGGCCAAGCAATCCTTAATTGGCATGAAGGCAGTGCATGTAAAATAATCTTAATCATCATAATAACTAAAATTTATGGAGCACTTATCAGGTGCCAGACATTGTGCATTTTCTCATTTAATCTTTATTATGATGCTCACTATTTGGGACCTTCTGTCTGCCTACTCTTGGTAGAACCTATCGTCATAAATATTTTTAACAGAAATGATGAGACAGGAGGGTCCCCAGAGCTTCGGGAAAAGGGAAGTGGAAGTGAGCTGAAGGCAGAGTGGAAGGGAGCGGGGATTTAGTACGTGCTGGCAGGTGCCAGGCAGCTGCCCTTGCATGGTGGGCGCATGGGGTTTCTCTCTGCCCTGTCTCTGGGATCCTCTTTCATTCCCCAAATGAAATAAAGGCCCAGAGAGACTTCGTGAAGAGAGCCGGGTACCTGAATTTCTGGAACGATGGGGCCTTTCTCTGCACAGGAGCTGGCGAAGGAAGTCAGTGGGGATGGAGACAGGACAGGGTTGGGGCGGGCGAAGTTGCTCAGGTCACAGCTGGGGATCTCGTTCTCTTCGTGTCGCATGACAATGGTTTCCATGACAAAGAAGCGATCCCAAGGCAGCCAGAGGGTGTGCTCCTGTGTGATGAAAGGTGCGCGCTCAAACCGTAGGATGATGGAGATGCCGCCATTTGTGACCAAGTCAAAGCTGTTTGGGAGGAGAAAAGAGAGGGGGAGTGGGAAAAGCAGGGAATGGGACACGAGGAGGAGGAGGCAGAGGAAGAGCAGAAGTAGGAGAAAGAAAGGAGAAAAAACTTATACCAAAGGGTCTGAACACTTGCTGAGGAAACTCTAAAACCTAAAAGACTTCCCTGATATCACAAACAGAAATAGAGACTTCAAAAAACCATGATTTTCTTTTGAAAATGATTCACCATAGAGAATTTGCCAAAACCAAATTAATAACCACAGTGATGGACAGCCATTTGCCAGGACACAGGACAGCTGATGAGCCTCTGCTCCAGTGCTTCTGGTCCGGAGGGCCTCTTGGAGACAAAGCCCAGTGAAAAGCCCATAGAAAAAGATGGAACAGGCCCTGCCCTGGCACTAAGAACCCTAAGCTTCATCTTGCCTCAGCCATGAACTACTGTGTGATGATCTTGGGCACAGCCTCTCTGAGCCTCACTTTTCCCTTCTATGAAATGTAAAGGTTCAAATGGACTGTTAAGTCACTAAGATTCTATGACTTTATAGCAATTTGAGCTCTGATTATGATCGATTTCTGAATATAGGCCTTTGGAATTACAAAATAGCACCATTAGAATCACAGTATATTAGAAGTAAAAGAGGAACTAAAAGATGAGTCCCAACCTCCTAGTAGAGATGAGACTTCTGTGAGTGTCCCTGAGACTGGTTATTCAGCCTTTGTTCATTGCCCTCTTCTAATCTAATGTCACTTCTACAAAATCTCCATCAAGGGGCCATTTGGTTCCTACTTGCAAACTGTCAGTGATGAGGGGCTTGCTATGTCCACAGAAGGACTGCTCCATCCTTGGTTACTTCTAAGTGTTGGGACTTTTTTTTGGAATTGAGCCTGGGTCCCTCGCCTTATAACTCCTTAGCTCCCAGGCCTTCTATTTGCTGGGGTGACTTCCAACTAGTCTTTTCCTTCTGCCTTTGACAGTCAGTCCTTCAGGACTTGGAGACAGTGGTGCTGTTCACTTGTCACCTCCTGGTTGTGATGTCTCTTTGGAGAAAGTCTTCTTAGTTACTACTTTTAGGATGCATTTTCTTTCTTTCTTTCTTTTTTTTTAATAGCCTTTATAAAAAGATTTTGATTAAAAAAATATAGCTAACATACATTATATCTGTTTCAGTGTACCCAATAGTTGTTCAACGTTTATATACCTGTAGAAGTGACCACCATGCTAAGCCCAGCAACCATCTGGCATCCACACCATGCGGACACAATACTGACTGTACTCCCTCTGCTGTATGTTATATCCCCATGACTTACTTGTTTCAGACCTGGAAATTTGGACAATTTATTGCCCTATACCTTTTCCTCCCTTAAAAAAATTTTCAATTACCATTGACATTTAATATTATTTTATATTGGTTTCAGGTATATAGCAGAGTAGTTAAACATTCATATAATTTAAGAAGTGACCCCCCTGACTCACCTGGCACTATACATAGCTACTACTGTATTGTTGACTATATCCCTTGTGCTTTGTTTTACATCCTCATGACTATTTGTAACTTCCAATTTGTATTTCTTAATCCTTTTGTCTTTTTTGTCCTGTTACCCAATTCCCCTCCCATATATCACCCTGAATTTAGTACCATCAGACACCATACAGTTATTACAATATTATTTATTATATTCCTTATGTTATAGCTTATATCCCACAACTACTTTGTGTCAACAAATTTGTACTTTTTAATCCCTTCCCCTTTTCATCTATATCCTTCAACCTCCCTGCAATCTGGCAACCGTCAAAATGTTCTCTGTATCTATGAGTTTGTTTCTGTTTTGTTTTTTTACTTTGTTCTTTAGATTCCACATATGAGCAAAATCACACTGTGTCTGTCTTTGTCTGACATACTCCACTCACCACAATACCCCCCAGGTCCATCCATGTGGCCACAGATGGCAAGAACTCATTTTCTTCCATGGCTGAGCAATATTCCATTGTATATAAGTACCATCTCTTTTTTATCCACTCACCCACTGATAGACACCCAGGCTGCCTCCACCTCTTGGCCGTTGTAAATAATTCTGCAATGAGCATATGGATGGATGCACATGTCCCTTCAAAGTAACGTTTTGGGTTTCTTTAGATAAATACCAAGAAGTAGTATTACTGGGTCCTTCTTTGTCTCTTGTTATAGCCCTTGTTTTAAAGTCTATTTTGTCTGGTATAAGTATTACTACCCCAGCTTTTCTTTCTTTCCATTTTTATGAAATAATTTTTTCCATCCCTTTACTCTAGTTTGTGTGTCTTTCAATCTGAAGTGAGTCTCTTGTAGGCAACAAATGTAAGAATTTTGTCTTCTCATCCACTCAGCTGCCCTATATCCTTGATTGAAGCATTTAATCCATTTACATTTAAAGTAATTGTTGATAGATATGGTTACTGTCATTTTATTATTCATCATTTTGATCCCCCCTTCCCCTTCCCAGTCTTTTTAAAGAAGTCCCTCTAACATTCCTTGTAATTCTGGTTTGATGGTGATGAATTCCTTTAGCCTTTTCTTGTCTGGGAAGCTCTTTATCTGTCTTTGATTCTAAATGATAGCTTTCCTGGGCAGAGTAATCTTGGTTGTAGGTTCTTGCTTTTCATCACTTTGAATATTTCATGTCAGTCCCTTCTGGCCTGCAAAGTTTCTTTTGAGAAATCAGCTGACAGTCATATGGGAGCTCCCTTGTAGGTAACTAACTGCTTTTCTCTTGATGCTTTTAAAATACTTTCTTCGTCTTTAACTTTTACCATTTTAATTGTACTGTGTCTTTGGTGTGGGCATGTTCATCTTGTTTGGGACTCCCTATGCTTCTGGGCTTGTATGTTGTTTTTCTTTGCCATGTTGTGGAAGTTTTCAGTCATTATTTCTTCAAATAGGTTCTCAATCTCTTGCTCTTTTTCTGGTACCCCTATGATGTGAATGTTGTTACACTAGCTGTTATCCCAGAGGTCTCTCAAAGTATCCTAATTTCTTTGGATTCTTTTTTCTTTTTTGCTGTTTTGATTGAGTGTCTTCCAAATTGTGGATTCAATCCTTTGCTTCCTCTAGTCTGGTGGTGATACCTTCTAGTGCATTCTTCATTTTAATTATTATAACTCTTCACTTCTGACTGGTTCTTTTTTATGGTTTCTATGTTCTTCTTTATGCTTGCTATCTCTTTGTTGAAATTCTTGGGGAAGCTGGAATGGTCAGGAGGAAGCCAGGATGGCTCAGGGGAAGCCAGGATGGCTCAGCGGGTTAAGTGCTCGCTTTGCAGATCAAATCCTGAACCCGGTCTGTGCGTACCCATATGCTGAACTGGGGTGTGTTTCCTATGGGGGAGGCCCCCAGTTCGGTTCTCACACCTCCCACCTCAGTTTGGCCCCTGGCTTGAGGGGATGTGCTTACCATATTGGAGGCCCCCAGCCTAGTTCCCGCCCTGCATGACCTCGCCCACCTGTGTGGAACAAAACCATATTGAAAACCGATGACACACAACTATGGGCCCTCCCCACTCTCTCTGTCTCTCTCTGTTTCTGTCTGTCAAAAACAATAAAATAAATCTTAAAAAAAAAAAGGAAATTCTCACTAAGTTCTCTAAGCATCCTCATAAGCATTGTTTCGAACTCCGTATCTGGTAGGTTGCTTGCCTCCATTTTGTTTAGTTCTTTTTCTAGCGTTTTCTCCTGTTCTTTCATTTGGAACACATTTCTTTATTTCCTCATTTTGGCTGCCTCTCTGTATTTGTTTCTATGTATTAGATAGATCTGCTATCTCTCCCAGTCTTGCCACGTGGTCTTATGTAATAGGTGTCCTGTAGGGCCCAGTGGTACAATCCCAGGTCACCTGAGCCAGATAATCCAGGAGTGTCCTTTGCATTGTGCGTACCCTCCTGTTATAGTTGAGCCTCAATTGCTATTGGCATGTCAGTGGGTGGGATTGACCCTCAGGCTGACTGGCTGTGGGGTTTGGCCATGTTCACAGCATATGGGCTGCTGTGTGTGTGTGTGTGTGTGTGTGTGTGTGTGTGTGTGTGTGTGTGTGTGT
>PVKE010010837.1:0-41607 GCA_004027555.1 Craseonycteris thonglongyai
GAGAAGGACAATGGAAAGGAGGAAGAGGAGAGAAGAAAAAGGAAAAAGTAAGGAAAAAGCATGGTTTTGGGAAAAGTTTTACTTTTTTGGAATTGGAGCAATGGACTCTAGCTAGCTCAAATGAGTTCCGTGGTGGGCAATCCAACATGGGCATGTTGACTCAATGAGTATAAACTGAGGATTCGTGGATATGACCAGGACAAACAATGCTTGTTTAATTTGATGGCAAACACTGCAAGGTTGCAGTTACTGTTACTGCTTCCACCAACTCACAGGAATACAGAGACACCCCCCCCACACACACACACACAAAAAAAAAACCAACATATGCTTTTTTATTTCAAAGACCTTCTTTTTGGATAAAGAAATTTCTCTCTTTATTTAAACATAATAAAAATGGGTAGCTGGCAAAGGAAAAATACATGTTCATGTATACTGCTTGAAGTGAGGGTAAGTTGCATAAGTAAAAGTAGTTACACTGAAATTTTATCTTGAAAAATGAAATATAGGGTCATAATGTTTCCTTAGAATTTTATGTTCTATGAATGAGGGAAGAATCAAGCATTGATGGTTCTTTGGTGTAATTTTCCTACAAAATAGTTGAATGGCATGAGATAAACACCCCCCCCCCTCCACACCGCCCCCTTCACATTTTACTTTCCCATAGTCATAAAGAGAGTTTTGGTGAAAATAGCCAATAGTTTTCACCAAGGTTTCCAAGTGTCTGTCCTAATCCTCTAATATTCGAATCAATCTCTTTGGAAGAATATAGGACCTGTGTCATCATCTTTGCCTCATTCTCTTTCTCAACTGTGAGATCCTCGTTTATTAATGCCTTTGTGTGTGGGATGTGAGCAGTTCTCCAACACATCAACTTCATGAACTTCGTATTTTTATGGGAGGTTAAAACACCCAACAAATAGCCATAAACTGGACAAACAGGCTGATGTGATAAATGGGAAGAGATGCTATTGCTAAGTGGGGAAAAGATATATGGGGGGCAGCCTTTTCAAATGCTCAGTTCATTAATGAATGTTGTGTGTTTTGACAGATCTGATCCCTATGAAACCTGCTAGTAGCAGGGACTCAGATAGTGAATATTATACACAGATCAATGAGGACCTCTGGCTCCATTATGCACTATACTCTCTTGTTGTCCACTTAAAGAAAAGATACTGCTATCCATTGTTAAAGCCTTATTGTAACATGGTGATCCTGGAGAAACAACAAAAGTACACCTGAAAAATGAAGCAAATGCTGCTAATCTGCAAAGTTGCTGACTTAGTTATGCTCTTCACAGTGTGAGCTGACATGAGAAGACACCAGCAAATGGCACAGTTGCCAAAGGACCAACTTTAAAAAAAGATTTATTTTTTTGTTTAAAAGAAGGGGAAGGTGAGAGAGAGAGAGAGAGAGAGAGAGAAGGGGGAGGGCCCAGAGCAGTCTCCATAGTTGTACATCATTAGTTGTGACATGGTTTCATTCCACACAGGTGGATGTGGGACTACATGGGGTGGGAACAGAACTGGGGGCCTCCCACATGGGAGGCAAGAAACTTTGCCACCATGCAATCCTGGCAGTTACCAGTTGCGCCACAGTTCAGCATATGGGTTTTATAGGTCAAGGCCAGGATTTGATCTCTGGACCTCACAGATGCAAAGCAAATGCTTACACTGATGAGGTATCCTGGCATCCACCCAAAGGACCAACTTTAACTCACATTGTAGAAAAATGCATCCGGATCTGGAAAACTGCACAACTCATATGGCAGTTAATCATTTACCAACCTGTGTGTTCACATTGCTTGTTGTCTCCATGTTTATATAACTCTTATAGTGCTAATTGATATTCACATGCTTATGTATTTTCTCAACACCCTGACCCTTCATATCACTAAAGGAGGCAAATACCAGAATAATCAGTTTGTACCCACAAGTTTAAGAGTCTATTACAGATGATCATCTGCAAACATGAATAACAAAACTGAAAAACTGCTACAGCAGATTAAAGAAAAGATCATGTCCACTTGGTGAAAGCAGGAAGATTTCTTGGAGGAGGTAACATTAAATACAGCCTTGAAGAACAAAAATGGCTTTCACTTTTGAAACTGGGAGGTGGTGTCAAGTGAACAGAGATGAATAAGTGCATTCCAGCTAGGAGGAACAACATATATGTAAGAACTTGTATAGAAGCAAGAAAATGAGGGACAGACACAATGGGCAGCTCAGTTCTGCTATAAATGGGCATCAGTGAATGACAGCTAGAAACGAGAAATGGCTACTGGATGTGACTATGGAAGCTTTGTCTTGCAGATGAAAGATGAAGTCAGAGTGAAGGTTCAGGAAATTTCATCAAAGTGAAAATAGACTTGAGGGGGATGCTGGGATAGCTCAGCAGGTTGAGTGCTTGCCTTGCAACCACAAGGTCCAGGGATCAAACCCTGGCCCCAGCCCATGCAAGCCCATAGGCTGAACTGGTAACTGCCGGGACAGTGGTAAAGGTTCTTGCCTCCCAAGTGGGAGGTCCCCCAGTTTTGTTTCTGCCCCACGTGGCCCTACATCCACCTGTGTGAAATAGAACTGTCACAACTAATGATGTATAACTCTGGAGACTGCTCTGGGCCCTCCCCCTTCTCTCTCTCTCCCTCCCTCTCTCTCTCTCTCTCTTTCTCTCTGTCTCTGTCTCTGTCTCTGTCTCTCTCTCCTCCTCTCAAAAACAATAAAATAAATCTTTGGGGAACAAAAAGAAAAGAAACTTGAAGAAAAGAGGATAAAAAGGATAATGACAGGGTGAGGGGACTCTAGTCCAGTTGACCAAGACTGAAGGTCAGATCTGGATGGTGTCAATGGACTTAGAAAAGAATGGGCGGATATCAGAAAGGTTATGATGTAAGAATTGATCAGATCTGACAATGGGCTGAATGTGGGGAACCCGCCATGAAACTGAAGCTTAGAGTGCGAGTGACAGAAACCTCTTGCTGTTGTTTCCAGCCACCACTGAATGGAAGAGCTGGAAAAACAGCAGCCTAATAGGTAGAATTTCTTTTTTTTTTTTTTCTTTCTTTCAAAGCTATTAAGTTGTACTAGTTTTCTTCTGGTTTGGCAAGTTCAATGGAACGATTCGTGGAGAAAACTGAAACTTTAACAATTTGGCGGTTGTAACTTGTTGGGAAAGATTTGAAGAAATCAGGTCAGTAAACAGAGGCCCTGCAGACAGATGTCAGAAAGCCTATGTGGTAAACAAGATCTTTTCAAAAAGAAGACAGTACAGGTTAAGGTGCTAGAAAAGCAAATCCTGCAATAATTTGAATGGCAGGCTTGTGAGGTTGAATCTTCATCTCTTAATGGAAGTCAACAGAAATTGCTATGAATTATAAGAATCAGTTGACCTCAGCTTCAAAAATTCATATGTTACTATGAAGGTCTAGCACCAAGGATACAATTTATTAAAAAGAAAGAGAGAAGGAAAGAAGAGAAAAACAAAGATTTTTTTAAAAAAGGGGAAATAACAGTTTTGTGGAGAAAGTCTAAGTAGAGGTCCTGACTGACAACAAGCAATTTAGTGGATTTAGTGATTACTTCCATCTGAAATTACTTTGTTGATTGATATGGGCTTGTTTACCATCCGTCCTCCCTCTACTGGAATATAAGCAACACAAGGATTAAGGGGCCTGTTCTGGGTGCCATGGTCTCTCCAAGCACCAGCACTGTAGCTCATTGCATACTCACTGACTGAGTAAGTGACCAGACCACGATGGTGGGGTTGGGTCCTTCAAGGCATAATGACCACGGTAGTCCCCGGCCTCCTTGGAAATCCTTACACAGACCTGGAGTGATGGGGCTCAATGCTGACCCAGCAGGCTTAGTGTGAACGGGGCACCAAGGATGGATACTGCCAACACCCCAGGGATTTGCAAAGTTATTATTATTATTATTATTATTATTATAAAGATTTTTATTTTATTGTTTTTGACAGACAGAGAGAAACAGAGAAGGGGGAGGGCCCAGAGCAGTCTCTATAGTTGTACATTACCAATTTTCAACATGGTTTCATTCCACACAGGTGGGTGGGGGCTGTGCAGGGTGGGAAATAAATAAATAAATAAATAAATAAAGAGAAAATAATGTACCCAAACCCTGAAAGCTCCAGGAAACCTTTCTTCTGAGGGAGAAAGGAAATCCTGTGTCTAAATGATGGCTAAGTAGTTTGACAATGGCCAACCTGCTGGGAGAACAGGTGCTCAGACCCACCAACAGGTTCGGTCACAAACACTATGTCATTCTAGGCTATTTAAGGAGCCCATTGATTTGATACCTGATGGGGCCTGTTTGATATCTGAACACCAAAAGCAGAAAATAACCTCAGAAAAGATCCACTATGGACCCTCTTTCCACACTGCTGCTCCGTTCTTGGAACAAGGATTAAATTTAGGAAATTGAGGGCCAGAGATGTAACAAGTCAGTGAGTGTGACTGTCACCCACTGATTGGCCTGGCCTGACGGCAGGGGACATCCAGTGGGCAGATGCTGTGGTGTGGCCAGGAGTGTTCAGAACAAAACCTCACAGAATTTAAGCCCAGGATTGGAATTTAGTAAAGTCAACCCCAACCCTGACCAAATCAGGGCCTGAGACTTGATATGCATTAGGATTTTTTTTTTTGCGCTTCTAAATCACAAGGAGGGTTTCTCCGGGTGGAGCTGGCAGGGTCTGGAGCGTGCAGCTGGGGGCACGGAGAGGCAGGGAGATACACCCACCACTTGGGAAAAAGCACCAGATTTTCCATGTCAACTTGGTTCACAGCCTGTGGAGGGCCCTGGAGCTTCCGTTCAGGAAGGCTCCCCTGGGCCTTGAAGCTGGGCCGTTACAGGTAGTCCGAGCAAAACCAAGTCATCAGAAAGCTCCAAAAGCAATGTGTTTCCAGAAAGGAAACCAAACATTACACAGGGGACTTTGCCTCCCTGGGTCATACAGGAAGCCACCTGGCTGTCCTCTCAATCTTTCCTCCTTATCCTTGAAACACAGTGGGCTCCCCGAAAAGAGAGAACAGAGGCCAAGGTCAGAATGGACTGACCAATCAGGGCTCAGGTGCATCTCCAATCAACCCATACAAAGGCAGGAAGGTCACAGCATCCTTGCATATTGATAATAGAAAGGGCCTTAGGATCCATTTAGTCCCACACCCCATTTCAGTACCCACCCTAGTCCAGGCAAGGCAACTAAATTTAGATCAAACAGTCTCAGTTTCTAAAAGGAGGTATCGTCTTATTTTTCACTCAGAGATAATATTCAGCACGTTCTATAAAAGGTTCTAATTTATAACCAAAGGTTCAAGGACACCCATCCATGCAGACTTCTTGAGAAAAACTGTCAGACAATCTAGGGCAGCCTCTTCCTCCAGTTGTGAGATGTGTTCTACAACCTTCCACCATCGGTGGTCCCTCGGCATAGTTTGCTCTGTTGGGTCCTTCTCCCACAGCGACTAAGAACACAATGTCTTCTTGAACCAGACTGCCTAGTTCCAACCCCCACCTCTGCTACTCCTGGTGTGTCTGGGTGAGTTTCCCCCCACCCCCAACCAGAACTCTGTTTTCTACCTGTAAAATGAGAAAGACAAGAGGTACACCATCAGGTTGATACAAGGATTAAATAAATTCGTACACAGATTTTTGTAGCAACTCAGCTGAGATCCCTATAAAGATTAGCTATTAAAACTAAAACTGTCTGTAACTTAAAATAAAATAGATAGTAAGTGGGTGCAGAAAAATGTTATACTAGAGCTGTCCGGAAAGTATCCAGCCATGTAACTGTTCTCATTATAATGACAATGGCTAAATTTTCTCCAGACAGCCTTTGTACATTGTTAAAAAAGGGGGCAGGGAGCAAAGATGCTATGGGGAGCCTGAGACCCATGTTTTTAGAAGTTGCATGTTGCAGTGATCAGACAGAGCAAAATAGTGGCGAAAATGAAGTTTATGGTAATGACTAAGATCTTGAGGTGAGGACAGCCCGGGGTCTAATGCTGCCTGGCAGCTGCATCTCACACTGGTGTCTCCCAGCTGGGGTGACTGCATCAAGTACCCTAATTTTAATTTCTATGCTCCAGCTGCAGCCACAGTTTGATCTTGGAGGGAATCACAAACAAATGAAGCAAACTGAGTCCATTTTCTTTCCCATCTCCCAGGGAATGGCAGCTAATGCACAGCCACTAGAGGGAAAGGTGGGCTCCCTCCCTGCTGTGTGAATGGAAGTAGTCCCCTTGGTTGAGTCAGGGGAGAGAAAGCCCCAGGCCAACCCACCCCCATCTTGCTCTGCCTGTGAAAGCCAGATAGTTGGTACGTGAGCTCCCTGTTGCCCCAAACAGGTCTGCACACTATCTGGAAAGATTAACGACACTCGTGTCTCACTTGGAGATGCAGGCTCTGGGCCAGTCAGTCTTCGGGTTTCCATTTAAATGCGGAGTGATATTTCCCCTGCAGGGAAGGGCAGCTGCAGCGGGACATAAATGTCTTACTTCACATAAATAAAAGGAGATTGGCCCAAATAAAAAAGAGTAGGCCAGAAACGTGTTCTGTTATAGAAAAAAAGAAAAAAGAAAAAAAAAAAGCCCTTGGGTGCCTTCCCTGCCTCTCCATCTTAAAATTGCGGTCCCTATGGCCTGATGAAATCACAAGGAGAGATATGCCTTGTCAGGGACTCAGGGAATAAAGACATTCCCAGGACACTGCACCCTAGCATGATGTGATTAAAACCAAAACGCAGTTTTATCTGGATCTAGGGTAGGCAGGGGAAAAGGGGTGGAGGGAAGGGGATGACAGAGAATATAACAGGTCCAGTCATTGTAAATGCTGTGGGTGCCAGCCATGCTTATCTGGCTGCAGCACATGCAAAATTGTGACTACTGGTGGCCTGTGAGGCTCCTTGGTGCCAACTGGAAAGTCACAGACTGTGAATAGTGCTTCCCAGGACTCCGGTGCCACTGTCTCTGAGGTCCTAGAAGACGCTAATCAGGGCTTTTACCACAAGTGACACCAACAGGAGTCGTGTCTCCATAAGAGTTGAGCTGCTTAGTGTGGTTGGGTAGGAACATTAGGGACAAGAGCTGCCCAGCAAAGCAGCTGGTGAGTAGTAGACAGCTAATCAAAATTGCTATTAAAAAATAAAATCTCACAATGTATTTCAGTGACGCTACCAAGTTTCTGGATCTGACACACTGTGGTAGACTTCGGAATACGTCATAGGCTGGCTGTTCTCTGAACACAAACTCTCCCAGTTTCTCATGACCAATCTGTGCTCATTTGTAGAGTTAGGACCATTTACATTGCTCAGAACAAAAATCCCAGTCTTCCACGATTTATCTCATTTTATTACCCCCATTTCGGACATTAGCAAATCCTCTTGGTGTTACCTCCAAAAGTATTCTAAACCCATCAGCCAGTTCTTATTATTTTTACTGTCCAGAATGCAACTCATGCATCGCCATGGAATTCCAAACTGGTTTCCCTGCCACCATCTTGTCAACATAGAGTAACCTTCTCCATAGAGCAGCTGGGGTGAATCTGACAAAGTATAAACCAGAGGGTGTTACCCTACAGCAAGCTTGTCCAACCTAACACCTATGGGCTGCATGCGACCAGGACAGCTTTGAATGTGACCCAACACAAATTCATAAACTTTCTTAAAACATTATGAGATTTTTTTGGTGATATTTTTTTAACTATCGCTGGTGTTAGTGTATTTTATGTGTGGCCTAAGACAATTCTTCTTCCTCCAATGTGGCTCAGGGAAGCCATTTAGTGGACACCACTTCCCTACAGCTTAGAACTCTCCCCTGGCTTCCTATTGCACCCATATCCCCACGGTGATCTGTTCCCACCAGGGCTCTCTGTCAACCACACTTCCCCTCAGTAGGCTGCAAACTGGCCCTCAAACATGCCAGGCATATTCCTATCTAACATCGCTACTCATTCTACCTGGGGCTTTCTTTCCCAGATCTGGGGGTCCTCGGAGCCACGTTCCCGA
Organism: Craseonycteris thonglongyai; assembly: GCA_004027555.1. Lineage (NCBI taxonomy): Eukaryota > Metazoa > Chordata > Mammalia > Chiroptera > Craseonycteridae > Craseonycteris > Craseonycteris thonglongyai. The sequence continues at coordinate 8,020 of PVKE010010837.1, forward strand.
ACACCCTGGTCAAACCTGCTCCCCCCCTCCCCACAGCCATCCCATCCCACTGGTCATTTATTGGTCTCCACTGGCCTTTGAGTGCTAGGAGGGCAGAACCCTTTCTCTCTTGCTCACTTCTGTATGCCCTGTGCCTACACACAACAGGGAGTGAATGAAAATCCACACGATGCCGATAATTCTGTGTCATGACTGTGTCTCAGGTGCTGTCCAAAGTGTCTGTTGTTTCAATCGGCCTTGCCTTTGGGGTACCTGTGCATCCATCTAATGCCCTGAGCACCATCAATGAGTTCCTGAGCATGCGGCGTCAAGCTATGGGGCACTGTGATTGCTATCTCTGGTCCATATACCCATCCTGCCCATGGCTAGGGCATCCTATCAGTCAGGCTGTCTCTTACCAAAGAGCCACTGAGCACTTAGCACAGGCGGGTGATAGTCTCAGTACTGTGGGTGCAGTCGGAACAGGCAGTTGGTCGCGCACCATGATTGTCTCCTGGCAGCAAAGGGGTTTCCTATACTTCTGTAGCCTCCTCATGCATTTCATTGCTGCCAGGGATGGAGGTCACTCTACATGCCTCTCCTTACTGCCCTTGGCACTGACATTTTCTAATTAGCTTGTGAGGTAGCTGACTAGCCTTTTGCAGTGTCCCAGGGGCAGCAGCTGTCTACCCGCTTGGATGGCACGCTCCCTCTGCTCAAGAGCGAGTGACTCAGATGTCGAGACAGTGACTCGAACCAGAGTCTTCCTTTTACTTGGTGCCATTTTCTTCATGGAGTGAAATTTAGTAGTATTTTCTCCCTCTATTAAACTATCAATGCTAAATCAGTACCCCTTCTCCCACCCACTCTCTGTGAGCTTCAGCTTGCGTTATTTTTCTTCACAGGCGTGACCACCTCCTTACACACATATCTTCTCCCTATCTCACGGTCCCACTACCTCAAACGCTCCCTCCCTCCATCTCACTACCAATCTGTCGTCTCTGTTGGATAGTCACTGTCCTGTAGCCTGCTACCACTACGTGATGTTTTACTGGTGTCTCTCCAGTGCCTACCAGGGGCGAGGCAGATTTTATGGAGACGGAAAGGCCCTGGGCTGTGAAGAAGTGCAGAGGCCAGCCGCAGGATGCAGGCATTATAATGTGGAGGCTACTCATCCAATCCACTCGTGGAGTGGGCATGACAGAGAACGAACCATTTTTGGGCTCTGGCTGTACCCCTGCAGCCTAAAAGCCTGCCAACCTGCTGGTTCTGTGACTGACAGGCCACTTAGCCTCTCAGAGCCTCAGTTTCCTCTCTTGTAAAAACACTGTGCTCCTCAGAGGGTTACTGTGAGGCTCAAAGGAGTTACGTATGTAAAGCTGTAAGAACAGTATCTGGCACAAGGTAAAGACTAGCGATGGGCCTGTTACAGAGAAAGGAATGAAACAAGCACCTGCCAGCCGGGTGGGCTTCCCTGCTCAACGTGTGACTGGCCCCTTCACCCCGGGCTCACCCGCTTCGGGGAGAGGGGTCTGGCTGTGTGCACCTGGGTATGAGCAGGAAAAGAAATGACATTTGTGCCCAAAATATGAACTCTCTTTTTGGGGTATCGCTCAACCGCAATGGCTGTAAGGTTCCAGGCTCCTTGAACCTTTCAGTCTTCATCAGCTCTGAGAACAACCTTCCCAAAGGACACAGTCACCTGAAATTCCTGAAGACAGTCCCTGAAGTTCAGGGAGCACTGCGAATCTTAATTACATAGGAGGGGTGCTCGTCCCCTGCTGCCAGAAGCGCCTGCCTTCCTCCTCCCATTTCTGACATGATGCGTCTCAGATCTCAGTGACAGCCATACACAGGTCCAAGGGACAAAGGGAAGCAGCCTCTTCATTTTCTCCCACACAATTGAAGAGTGCTATTTCTGAGTGTCTCTTTTGCAACCCACCCCCCCCCCAAAAGCTAGTAAGACATCACTGTGATCACTTTCGATCATTTCTAAGAGTCTTAATCTTCATTGACTTGGAAATGGAATGAACTGAACAGAATGTCTTAGGAGGGTAACTGAGTGGAATGGTATAGAGACTGCCTGGAATGAAACAAGTGGGCAAAAGCTCCAGATACAAAATGAGCAAAGATTTGAACAGAATCTCCACCAGGGAAGATAGAAGGATGGCAAGTAAGCACTTAAAAAGATGCTTGACATCATGACCCATCAGGAAAATGCAAATTAAAACCACATGGAGGGGCCACTCACACCGACTAGAAAGGCTGAAGTTAAAATAAAAACAAACCGATAATACCAAGTGCTGGTGAGGATGCAGACCAGCTGGAATCACACATACTGTTGGGGGCAACACAAATGATTCAGCCACTTTGAAACACTGTTGGCACATGTAAGTGAAATCATACAGTATTTATCTTTCTCTGTCTTATTTAACTCAGAATAATACCCTGTAGGCCCATCCATGTGGTCACAAATGGCAAAATTTCATTTTTTATGGCCGAATAATATTCCATTGTTTATGTACACCACATCTTTATCCATTCATATAGTGCACAGAAACAGACGCACAGATACAGAGAACAAACCTGGTTTCTAGAAGGGACAGGGGGGGGCGATGTGGATGAAAAAAGTGAAGGAGAATAAGAGATACAAACTCGCAGTCATGACAAATCCTGGAGACATGGTGTATGGCATAGAGAAAGTAGTCAACAGTATCCTCATAACTGTATGTGGTGGTAGATGGTTACTAGACATATTGTGATGATCACATTGTAAAATATATTAAATGTTGAATTGCCACATTGTACACCTGAAACTAATATAATGTTGTATGTCAACTATACTGCAATTGAAAAATGTTGGCAGTTTCTTACAAACATACTTACCATATGACCCAGTGATCCTTCTGAGCTATTCACCCCAAAGAAATGGAAGCATATGTCCACACAAAGAGCTCTGATGGATCTGTGCATTTTGTCATTTCTGTTCCACCAGCTGAAGAAACTCGGCCACTGAGGCAGCACAAGATACTGCACAGGCTTTGTCCTGTAGTCATTTATCTGCTTCATACAACCACCAGGGAGAGAAGCCACCTATTCAGGGTGGAACTGATCACATTCTTACTCTGGGGAGGAGAATATGGGTAGGTGGTTTTAGATTAACCTAAGTTAATTAGGTAACTGAAGTTCCTTTGCCACAGTGACTATTGCTTCAGGGATGATCAGGTGACCTCAGTTGGCCCCATCAGACATGTTTTTGTTGTTGCTGTTTGGTGATACCAGGTAGGGGATGAAGGGTGGCATGAGTGGGTGGGAAGTCATTCTCTTTCTCTTTCCTGGTCAGTGTGAAATGTGTATGTGAGGCCTGAAACTGCTACAGCCTTTTCTTTCTCCCCTCTCCCTCTCCCTCTCCCTCCCCCTCCCCCTCCCCCTCTCCCTCTCTCTTTCTATGAAGGAACACTGGTCTGAGGACAGGGTCAGGGCAGACTAGTGACAACAGAATCACAGCAAACGAGGCTGGAGCCCAGTTTAAACCGTGCCTGCTGTGTCCATACTCCTTCAGCGACACCAATACTTGCCCTTCATTTAAGAAGCTGATTAGAGTTGGGCTTTTTTCATTACCTGAAACTGAAAGCCTCTTAACTAATCTAGATGTGAGTCCAAGAATAGATCTGATTTCCAGAGGTCGTTTCAAGGAGGTAGAACAAACCAGAAACAAGTGTTGTGATCCAAAGTCAGAGTTAACTGAGAACTGGGACGGCGATGCAAGGGCCACCGAGAGGCAGCAGTGGACAGCTGCTGGGCGACTGTAATTGGGCCTTGGGCTAGAAACAACAGTGTTTGTTGGAGAAGATGGGGTGTGGGGTTCCTGTCAGGACCCACCTTTGCAGGGAGGGAGCAGGGGGTATGGCTAGAGAAAGGAACTGCCAGGGGACAGTGAGGGAGATGGCCCCAGGCAGGCTGCCAGTTTTAGGACCACCTGGGCCAGTGCCCAGGGAGGGCTGCTTCTTGCCAGAGGCCAAGCACGGTTGGGAATCTGAGCAGAGCTGAGCCTACAGGTGGGGCTCAGTGGGGATGGCTGCTCTTCTGGTTCAGCTGGTCGGGGCTGGGCAGGGGATCTGCCTTCTAACAAAGTCCTTGTGAGGCAGGTGGCCTGTAGGTGAACACTGAGGAAAACGCTATTTTACAGGAGTGTGACTGCTCCAGCTGGATCTGACCTTGGTCTTTTGTCCCACAAATTCCCTTGCCTGCTCCTCACCAGATCGAGTAGTGGAGCACCCCCCATCCTGCCGCGTGAGGCCTTCACCTGCACCTATCCCCTTGATTTCTTCATGGCCATGCGTTCTCTTCCGTGAACTTTCATTTCCCTCTCTAGGGTGGATGGTAGGCCTCCAATGACTATTTTTAGGTTTGGCAACTGCTATGTGTGGTTTTCAGCCTTGCCTGTCCTCAGTCCTCAGCCTCTGGGGGAAACTGAATGCTTCTCACAATTGGACCATAGGTAATGTGCTGGGTTTTGTCTAAGAAACAATGACCCAGGACCCCAGGTGTACAGGGGTGGTCTGTGGGTCTCTCACTGGGTGTATTAGCTTGAATTTTCCATCTGTTTGGTGGAAGTACAAGCGCTGGGGTGGACAATGCCATCTGATTATCAGAGAAGCTTCTAGCTGAGCACCAGTGGGGCTGAGTACCTTCAGCATTCATCTTGGGTCCCCACCATTGTGCTGATGTGTTGTCCATCTTTGCATTGTCCCTGCTGCTACCCGCAACAACTCTAAAGAATACATAAACGGGGATGCTGGGATAGCTCAGCAGGTTGAGCACTTGCCTTGCAACTGTGAGGTCTGAGGATCGAATCCCAGCCCCAGCTGATGTAGATCCTTATGCTGAATTGCAGAGCAACTGGTAACCCCAGAGCCCTGTGGCGAAGGTTCTCGCCTCCCATGTGGGAGGCCCCAGTTTGGTTTCCACCCCACACTGCCCCACATCCACCTGTGTGGAAAGAAACTATTTGTCACAACTAATGACGTATAACTATGGCGACTGCTCTGGACCCTCCCCACTTCTCTCTCTCTCTCACCTTTTCTCAAACAATAAAAAATGAATCTTAAAAAACCCATAAATGCTAGGAATAATCATAATAATGTAATGATAACACCTGGAGATTGTTAAATCATAGCTTCCCTCTTTGCAAAGAGAATGAATTTTGTATCAGCAGATATGGACTTATATTCAGGCTGACCCGCCTCATGATAACCTCCCTGCCCCCAGGTATCCCATGTCTATAAATGAGGATAATACTAGAATTCAGTGGGTGCATTGCTACAAATAGCTATAAGTCATCTAGTGTAGTGCTTGCACATTGGAGAAACTTAATAAGTGGTAGCTGTTATTAATTTTTAATATATAATTCCTGTCTGATTTTTCTTAATTTTTTTCCATTTCTCAGCTCAAATCACCCATCTCTTTACTTAGTTTCCCATCTTTCCCTATTTGAGATAGATGTTTTAATTCTTTTTTTCCTGCTAATTCTGGTATTTGTATCATCTGTGAATTCTTTTTGTTGGGTTTCCTGGGTTGTGTGTCCTATTCCTGTCCCTTTACAGGCTTTGTAACTTATTTTTGCATCCTGGAAATTATGTACAACACAAGAGTGAGAGTTGAATAATAAGAATAAGCCTCTGGAAATTCCAGGTTTTGAAATGGGCTAAAGTGAGGAGGTGAGTATTCAGATTTCATCAAGGGTTCACGTGACTGGGATGGACCAGCCCCACCCCCACCCCCCAGCCCCCAGCCCCTGGCTTCTGAGGAAGGGCTGGTCCAGTTCTTAACAGGACTGACTGGACTCTGTGTAACCCCTTTGGATTCCTCAATGTCAGGTGTTGGAAGGATGTGGGCGATGGGCAGATGAAACAATTTCTTTCCACTTATCAGCCCTGCCTTCACTTCATTATTCTCAGCAAACTTGTGAGGTGGGGTGGAGAGGACTGCAGCACTAAGCAAATCACTATTATACTCAGCGGTCTTTTAGACTCCAGTACATGCCACCTGTTTTCATCGCCACCAGGAGCTCAATGGCTTTGTCTCCACCCAGTGAGTTCTGGGTCTTGAGCAGCCTTCTGCTCTCCCTGCGTCCAGACCCTCCAGGTCTCAAGGTCACTCACGAAGGGCCCCTCTCTCTGGAAACCAGGTCATCGAGCCTTTCTTGTTTCCTTTGTCCTTTGATAGTCCCACATATAAGAATGATTTTTATGTTATGCAGAATTTTTTTTTTTTACACTCCTATGAAAACTAAGGTCTTCTATATCCTAATTGGAAGCAGAAAGTACCTAAAATGGTAGCCACTATTTTTAACATTAGAGAGGACATTTCCTAAATGCAAGACATCCTGGCCCTGAATGCTTAATAGTCAGCCTGCTAGTAATGCTTGTGTTTCATCCAAGGAAGTTGGAGAGAGACTTATTTTTAAAGGCTTAGTCTTGAAGTTGTAGCAAATGCTTTATAGGCCCCACTCATATCTCCTCAACTTTTCCATTTCAGGTCCTTCCACGGGCCAACTCCTTTGTCTCTTTGCTTGGGAGTTTTCTCTGGACCTCAAAGTTCACTCTAGCTGTGCCCAGTAAGCTGGAATGTCAGGGAATTCATGCTTCTCAGGAGTAGTTCTTACCCAACAATTGGTGGAGGTTGGTGGGCAAATATCCCAGCTCCTTTCCCCTTGAGTGAGATATTAATAACTTTGAGGTCCATGTTCTACACCAGGCCCCGGTTCTCCAGAAGTAAATTATAGCTGCCCACAGTGGTGGCCTGCTTGCTAACACACTTTCCTTGGCTTTTTTCCCCTGTCTAACTTCCCCACTTCTCAGCCGGCATGTCCTGAGATCACCTTTTAGATAAACTACTTGAACTTGGAATTGCTGCTTGGATTCTCCCCCTGGGGAAACCCAGTCAAAGGCAGGTTTCAATTCAGATGTGCAACCTGTGGGTGCTGCTGGGGTTTGTGTAAAGGGGCCAGCATCCACAGAAAGGCAAAGCCAGCCAAGGTTAGATGGTCCAGGCCAATGCACATTAGGAGGAGGCCAGGAGAGCTGATGCTGTAAGTCTTTATTATAAACTGGAGCCATCTGCCGGCCTGCGATAACTAGACTATGAAAGCCCTAACCTGGGATGCAGTTAAACGGTTCACTCTGTTTGTGGTTATGTCTTTAAAGCTCTGGATGGTGGATTTAAATTCACAAGTACGTTGTTTTACAAAATTGGCATAAATTGGTCTTGTCGCTCTGTTGTTATTATATTTTGTATTTAAATAAAGGAAAGTTGCAGGACCACAGCCCTGTAAATGTCTTGCAGGGATGCCAAGAACCACTCTATAAGCCATTTTCTAAGAAGCAATTTCCTTCTTGTCCCATAAAGCTCCCTAAAGCACCTTAGGCGAACACAGAAGCACTGGATATGTTTGCAAACTGCAAATACAGCAGGCATTTAATTATGTCAAATTCATCAAAACCCTAATTGAGACAGGAACTCAAACCTCCTGGCTTAATTACTTTAATTTCAGATGGATATGGACTTGGTCACGAGCAGCCCTTCATGCTGGAAAACGTTAGAGAGGGGCCCACAGAGACGGCAGTGCGGAGCCACATAGACAACCGTGCTCAGTGAGGCCGTGGTTGCACGAGCAATCAGTTCAATTGCTGATCTCCATCCTCTGCTGGAGTGTCTGCCGCCTGGGCCCCGTGGCCAGGGAGGGGAGGTGCATAGGTCAAGCAGTGCTCATTACTGAGTTTCTTTTCCTCCTACTGATCAGACAGCACAGAGGCCGGCAGTAGTCCTCTGAGCTTTTTCTTCTATCGGCATCTGCTCATTTGGATTTTCGTTTAGAAGACCTGCTCCCTGACCTCCCCTTCCCTCGCCACTGGGCGTCCTGTTGCATTTTCACTGGTCAACCATAAGTTCTGCCAACTAACTGGTTAAATGACTGTGGTGCCCTAGGGTGGGATTTAGAAGTGAGAGCCCGGGGTGGCTATCCTTCCATGAGTGGATAATGGTGTTTCACTCTTGTTGAGCATGTACTGTGTGGGCCAGGTGCTGAACATAAGTTTCATCACTATGGCGATTCTATGAGGTAGATGCACTTGTACCCACTCTATTTATGAGAAAATGGAGGCTTTAAGAGGCGAAATTACTTCTCCAAGGCTCCACAGCCAGCAAATGGCAGAGTTACTATTCAAACTCAGGCTCGACTGATTCCTGGGCCCATGTTCTTTCCAAAACATAATTTTGCTCCCTCTGCAGACTCCAAAGATTCTACAAGGTCCTGAAGAAGGGAGCTGGGTGGCTTTGGAACTCTCTGAGTGGGCCCAGGGCGAGGAAAGAGAGAAGGAAGGGTTGGCACCCAGAGCCATTCCGCGAGCTACTTCTAACATCACTGTGGTTGCTACTTCTCTCCACAGTCATTGCAGGGCTGTGATGAGCCCGGCAAAGACCTTCCAGAGGGGTAAAGTGACTGACATCAGCACTTGCTGAAGTTCAGGAAGCAATCTGACTTTTAAGCAGGTGTTCTAACCACGCCAGTGATTAACCACATTGCTAATAAACTGAAACACAAATGCGTTGGAGTCACCTCAGATGTAATTAGTTGCATGACATTTACTAGACACGTCCCAGTCATTTGTTTCATTTCCTTACATTACTTCTCCCTCTTCGGGTTTGCTTTTGCATCAAGCTTCAGGTACAAATGACTAATGAACTAACGACAACACTAATAACAGCCAGGCTCATAATCATGCGGCTGATGGTGACAACGCTAATTAAGAGAGTGCTAATAGCAACAGACTCCTCTGCAGGATGTGACTGTTTATCTCCAACTCAGGCGAGAGCCAGGGGAGCGCAAATAGCAGTGAAGGCAAAGATGGAGACTTTTTATTCGTACTAACTACCTACAGTTATAGAAGATCTAAAGAACACCACAACGTGGGGCCACAAAATCTAAGACAAAAGATAACTGGTCAAAAAAGAGGAAGGAAGCAAGTGTTCAGTGTAGCAAGTTGGGCAGAACTCAAGAGCCACGTGTGGACAGAAGTGACCGCTCACCTGCAGGCGCTGGAGCTGACTCTGCCTGAGGTCAATGTAACCCTCCGTGTATTACCCATAAGCAATAAACCCGGGCAGCTACCCCAGTAACTAAACCGGAGTGAAGATGATGGAAGTAAAAACCAGGCAGTGTAGAACAGCAATGGTGTGCCCCAGCGCACACTGCTGCAGACACCCTCTCATCTGAGACAGCAGCTTCGGGTGCCCAGGTGAGACACAGGGGCCTGGAAGAGGTGTGGGAGAAGGTTCGCAGCACTCTTTAGCTTTTCAAACCAACCATCCTCCAAGGTGAGGGAGCTGGCTAAGGTGACCAGATTTTAACATTGGTAAAGCGGGACACCATTGGCCAGGGGGGAGGGGGTTCTTGATTAAAAATGTGGTCTATCTCCTGCCGTTCCCTAGCTTGTCGTGCATTCTTTCCAAAAATCAGGACTTTTTTAAAACGCCGTGGGACGCGGGACAAATTGTTAAAAATCGGGACTGTCCCGCCAAAAGCGGGACGTCTGGTCACCCTAAATTAGGCCCATCGGGTACCTCAATACTGCAAGTGGGGCAGCCGGGATGGGCTGCCAGAAGTCACTTGGTTCCTCAGAGTCCTGGGTATTTGGGCTGACAGTGCAAGACTGTCTTGTTTCTGAATAAAATTCTTACCAGGAAACGAGGACCTGAGAATGAGCAGGCATGCAGTGAGCACTGGGCAGCCGCTGTAGCACCGTGGGTGCTTGGCAGCCCCACACTGGGTGACTTCTGGGCATCTTCCCAAGACTTTCCGCATCACATACCAGACTGCATAATGGACAGAGACCGCCTGATACCCACTAGCCGTGGCTGAGTCTCCACTGACAAAATGCAGGTATGCAAAGCCCCTCAGGACCCCCAAACTAAGCTAAAGCGAACATGTAAATCAAATGCTTGATTGCTACAGCTAAAGAAAGATGGGGTCCTAAACTGCAAACTGTTCTTATCAGAAAAAATATCTGTGCCATTTCCTGTCTCCCCCTCACTCTCTCTTGTTTCCTCTGATGCAAAACCACACCTGAACTTGTCTTAGGTCTTCCAGTTCAGACCAGTAACACACCAGCAGGGGTGTGAGACCTTCAGCCTCTGGGCCCATTGCTTCCGGCTGGTTAGTGGACCCGAGCATTCTACACTCCATCAGCATGGAGACCAAAGAACGGTGCCGGAGAGTTTCCAGGTGCACTTGCGCCAGCCTCCTGGGGAATGAGGTCGCATGTCATCCCCGCACAAGACCACGGGCCTGCATGCCGGCTGTGCTCCGGCCAGGCCCCTGCCGCACCTGCATGCCGCCTCTCCCCGATGCTTTGTCCACTGTCAGTCTTACCTGCCCAGCGAAGAGCCCGCAGACGCCGATGATGCACAGGATGTTGAACACCGCCGAACCCACGATGGTCCCGACTCCCACGTCGCCCTTGGTGATGAAGACGCCTGCAACACAGACCCAACATCAGCCTGGCTGTGTGACCAGTGGCAAGCCAAGGTGGGGTGGGGGAGTTAGTGAGACTGTTCATGGGATCTACAGGAAACAGTCAAGGACTGGAAAGAGCTTCCTAATCTGCAGTGGGGACACTGTCCCACAGGAGCACTGGCAACTGGGTCTGGGACACGTCCGTGCAAAGTGGAAGCACCACTTCAATAAGATAATAACAACCACCACAGAGCCCTCGTCCTTCAGAGAGGGCAGGGCTGAAATGTCCCCAGGGTATCACCTACCTATGACAGAGGTGAACAGCTCTGGGGCCGAACTGCCCGCTGCCATGAACGTGGCCCCAGCCACATCTTCACTGAGGTGCAGGCGCTACAGAGGAGCAAGGACAAAGCACAGGTGAGTCGAATTCCCCTGGGGACCCTGTGACTCCCAGGTCCCAAGCTTAGTCCTTCCTCCTCCTCCTCCTCCTGCTCCTCCCACAGCTCAGCCACTGCTGTCGCCCCCACCCCCCGCTGGGCCACAGCTCCTCTCACTGTCCTTGAGGGGCAAGACCTAGAAGAGGTCTGCTTGTCCACTTGAATTAAAGGTTCTGGACAAGATCTAGGGGTCCTCAAGCCCAATACCCTCAGGGGCCGTGCAGATAACAGGGAGGAGTGAAGGGGGCATTTGCCTCCTTCCTAAGGTCAGCACCACTCAGTTCCCTCTGAGCTACCAAAAATTTTAAATTAAATGTATTCAGGTGACATTGGTTAATAATATGACATAAGTTTCAAGTATATATCTATAGAAGATGGCATCTGTGTACTCTGGTGTGCTCACCACCCAAAGTCATTTCCTTATGTCCAAATATCCTTGTATTTTAACAGGTGCCAAAATCTACATTTTTATGAACAATATCCTGATTTTTTCCCATTACTATGCCGATCTCGGGCTAACTTAGGCTCACGGTCACCAGCTTGAGAGCTTTGTTTGATTTTAAGAGGCTTTGGCGGCTGAAGAGGGCCACCTTCCTGAAACCTACTTTCCATCCTCAACGCAGTCTTGAAACCCTGGGGTAGGGAGAGTGGGGGCCAGCAGAAAGTGATCAGGCATCAGCCCTGCCAAGATATTCTACACAACAAACTCTCTCGGTTACCCTGTGTGTGAATCCAAAGAGGAAATGCAAGACAAGATAAAACACATTAGAGACCGATGAGCGTGTTTGGCTTTGCTGCATTTACTGATATTCAGAAAGGAAGCTGCTGGCTGTGGGTAAAGAACTAGTTCCTCCTGGTGTTCCAGCAGCGAGATGTCAGTCTGGACCGACATCGTCCCTCTTCCCAGCAGCACTGGTAGCTGCACTTCCTCGTTCAGCCATGGAGGGGCAGCATAGCCTCGGTGTAGGCCCCTGGCCCCACAGAGCAGAAGCAGGCTGCCAAGCCCACGGGGAGTGCTCTGCTCTGGAGTCCTGGGGTGCCCTTGCTCTAGACTGAACACCTGAACCTCACATGGGGTTCTGAGGGGGCCCTAAGACAGAAGTGCTGATACCTCCAGTTGAAAGGTGCAGTTGTGAGGGTGCCAGGCAACCTGTCTCACCAGGGACAGGAGTCTGTGGGAGGGTCACCTAAGGCAGAGCTCACACTCCCTGGGAGGTGTGCCAAGACTTGCTATTGGCCATGAACCCTGAGCCTCGCACTGCTATGCTCTGTTCAGCTCGGGCTCCATGGTGTGGCATTAGATGTGGAGTCCACACCTGGGATCATCTCGGGTCCCTCTCTCTCCTCCACCCAGTCAGCTTGCTTCTTCCTCCAGATCTCCTTACGTTCCCTCCTCTGTCATCCCTCATTCTCTTCTGCTGTGGCAACCTCTCACGGGATGCTTAGCATCACCCGTGAGGGCTCTTCGTGCCTCTGGACTGCTCCCATCTACCAGAGCACAGTTATCAAAAGCCTCCCCGCTGCCCTCCTGAGCAGTGAGCCACTCCTCAGGCCCCAGCCTGCCGTTTTCCAGGCTCCCTGCACGCCCAGGTTACCCCACTTGCTTCTATGTTCAGAGCCTTCTATTCAAATCCCTTCCCTTGAAACGCACTGCCATGAGAGCGTCTCTCCACGGCCGCCCCAGGCCTGCCCCTGCCCGAGCCCTGCCCCATGCCCTGGCTCAATCAATCCCTCCCTCCCCTGTCCTCTCTGCGCCTTCCAATTTCCTGGCACTTCCTTTAGCCCCCGTGTATATCAATCAGAAGCTGCTCTGCACCTGACAGCCCTTGGATGGCAAGGACCAAGCTGGGTTTCATTCTGTTTCCTCCCCCAAGGAGGTATGCTTGTAGGTTCTCTGCCTTTACTCAATGGAGTAGAACACATTATGACAACTGTGTATATGCTTCCAGAACTGGGTTTTTGCTGTGAAAAACAAACAAACAAACAAAAGGTGTGTGGAAAGAGAGTAGTTTGTTTTGCAGGAAGAATAAACTACCAAGGGTTGGGTGGTATTTGAGAGATCACAAATGAGCCCATCTCAGGGGCTTCTGCCTGTTGCACACATGTTCTCAGGTTATGTCACGTTAGACAAAGGACTCGCACACCTGCCCACTGTCCATCCCAGATACCAGCTCACTCCACCTTCTTCCTACTTCCCTGTAGAAAGGAGCCCAGTCCCGGGCCTCTCTAGGGTTATTATTAGTTTAAGTACACAAAACTAACAGACCTCCAGGATATAGAAGAAACTGCTTGTTAGTGGTCTTCAAAGTGTGGGTTAGCAGCACCTGGGAACTTATTGTCCCCTAATAGCCCTCGAGATGTAATGAATTAGACACTTGTGAGGAGGGAGGACAAAGTTTGAGAACTAAAGAAACTTGAGTTCCAGATGGGAGGTGTGTCTGGGAGAGATCACTTCTGAAAATGGTTTCTGAACTAAAAATAAAATAAAATGGAAAGCTTCCAGATAAAGGAAACTACATTTCAAAATAGACAAAGACATGAAAGAACAAGAGAATGAAAGAGTTCTAGATATGCTGAATATTTTCTGATGAAAGGGATTTAACTTGGTATTCAGCCTGGAGACGCTGCCAGGCTGATTTCGAGCCGAGTCCCTTTGCTGGTCTCTGGGGCCAATGCTTTCATCTCCTCACCTTTCGGGCCTCTGCTTGGAGCATTTCTGTACATATAAAAGAAGGCTGATAGGCATGTGTGGCTGAAGATTTCTCACTGTACAAGGATCCATGATCACCAAAGGAGGGTTACAGAAACAGAAGGGAACAGAGGAGTGGAGGATAGAGAAAGTGATAAGGAGAAAAGAAGAGAAGGATTTAGAAGAGGGAAAGAAAACTGGAGGAAGCAGAACACAAGTAGCACTATGAGTGATGGCCAAGCAGAGCAGGGAGCTGGCCTTGTGACTTGACGCTGGATGGGTGTTCTGAAATCCTAAGCAGATTGATGGAGTTTTTGTGCTAATTGCCCATCACTCTGAAGCATGTCAATGCCTGGTGTCCCCAACCCAGGTTGCATGGAGGGCTCCCCAGGACCTCGAGGAGGTTGGAGCAATACCAGCGCCCAGGTCAGACATGCCAAAAATCGAGGCACATACCTCACAGATCTTTTCCAAGGAAGGGACGAAGAAGTCATCACACACAATGGCCAGAGCGTAGAACATGTACATGGCCTGGAAGAGAGAGGAGAAAGGATCAACTTGGAGAAGGGATTAAATTCAGAGTCGGAGTACAGCCATGGGTTGAGGGTCTGATCACCCTGTTTCAGTAACATCCTTTGTCATCGTGAATTCAACATCTTCCTCAGAGTAAGAGCAAAGTCTTTGCAATGCCTGCGAGGTCCTCATGACCTCACCCCTCCCTCCTCTCTGACCTGTCGCCTACCACTCTCCCCCTTGTCCACCACCTTGTTCCCCAAACATGCCATGGATGCCTGCCCACAGCCTTTGCGCTTGCTGTTCTCTCTGCTGGGGACACACTTTCCCCAGGTCACCTTGGCCCACTCCATCATGTCCTTCAGGTCCCTGGTTCAATGTCAACCTAAGCAAGTGGTTGGACTCTCCTTGCTCCCCTTTCTCCCTATCCCCCTATCCTGCTTTGTTACTCATGACGTGTTATGTGTGAACTTAATTTGTTTGCTGTCTGTCTTCCCACTACAAGTCCATGCAGTTATGAGCTATATCTTATTTAGCCTCATCTTTAGGCCTGGTGCATAGTAGATGATCAATATATGTGCTATGAAAAAACATACTTCCAGAAGAACTTCACTCTTTTCTTCCCTCCAGGATAGCTTCTGTAATCTTGCTTCCACATCTTTGTTCAGCTATGAACAATGGACTTCTATTTTTTTTAGCCATAAATCACCTCTCCATCTTATTCAACTCCATGTTTTCTTTCTAACGAATGACATCTTATTTGTAGTCCATTGTTGGCTGACCACCTAGCATCCATTGTCCAGTCCTTCTATTTAAGAGGATGACAGTTTCATATACGGTAAATATCCACCTTACTCCATGTGGAAAGCGATTCCACATTTTCCTCCATGCGTGGACAGTGATTGGCTAGTCAGTGTGTAGCAGTCTCCAGTGATGGCTATTGGTCACATGAGCTAGGCTATCCCAATCAGATGGCAGGAACAGCTTTACAGTCCTCCCAGCTGGGGAGCTGCTTCTTACCCTCAAGTGTTGGCTGTGGAGAGGTAGGCTGGAAGCTTTGATTGCCCTTGACAGTCATATTGAGGGAAATCTGATTTGAGATGAAATTGAACTTCAGTCAACTTAATGACATCACCGAGCCATTGATCATATGGTGCTCAAGTCCACTCGGATTCTGGACTTCATAGCATGACATATTGGCAAATAGGCCAGTTTGATTTGGAGTTTCCCTGTGACTTGCAGCCCAAAGCATCTAATGCAAGCTTGTCCAACCTGCAGCCCATGGATGGCTCTGAATGTGACCCAACACAAAGTTGTAAACTTTCTCAAAACATTATAAAAATTATACATGGGCCTTTTTTTTTTTTTTTTCTCATCAGCTATTGTTAGTGTTAGTGTATTGTATATGTGGCCCAAGACAATCCTTCTTCAAATGTGGTCCAGGGAAACCAAACGGTTGGACACTCCTGAGATAATAAATATGGTTGCTCATCTTTCAAGTTCCAACATCCTCTTTCATTTGTCACCATCCAGCATCTTTTCCTTTTGAGAACCGCCCCATGGGAAGGGCCTTCGGTCACACATTGCCCAGCTCCCTCACTACAAGGCGCAGGTACACAACTCAGCCTAGCCACCAGTACACCTCCTACCCTTCATGCAGTGTGGAGTGGGCAAAAGGTCTGTAAGGGGCCAAGCAGGGGTCCACAGCAGAGCTGGGAGAGAAATGTTCTCTCCTTATGAGAAATAATGCTCACCCCCACTTCCCACCCCCCAGCCTGGAGCTGCAGAAGGCAGTTTGCCTGAGAACACAGCTCACAGAGTAAGAAGCCGAACCAAGAGAGGGGACAGGTACACACACACACACACACACACACACACACACACACACACACACACACGTACACATAAGCACACACAAGTGCCCAATGACCCATGTGATTCTGGACCCAGCTCAGTCTGAAACCAATTTCATGAGCCAATAATAAGCTAATTTGAGTTGAGTTTTGTCATTGACAACTGTCCTTCATGAAGCCTTATATAGCAAACTACGCATTACATGGTACCTCTGGCTTTGACACTTGACTGGAGCATAATTATACACCCCATCCCAATCCTTTATGAGCTGTTTCCTTTATTACATGTATGTGTTTTGTCCCTTTAACCAGATTTTAAGATTCTAAAGTACATTTAAACATTTGATTTCATGGAAATATCAGACAAGTGCACAAAAACATACATACCAGGCATATTCTTTCCAAAATGCTGACTATAATAAATTATCAAAAGCTAACAAAATATACCACAGGGGATGGGTTATATAAACTATAATCCATCATTCAATAAAATACTGTTAAAATGCATTGTATAAATCCATATTTGCTGACAAGAAAAAGTATTTATACTACACTGCTAAATTGAAAGTATTACAAAATAGTGTCCAATTATTTTTGTTAAATTACCTATGCATAAGAATGCATACAGACAACACACTTACATAAGTGTATTTCCATATAAGTTTGTAAGGCCATAAATTGAAACCATTCCTCCCTTGGTTGGTGTGAACTCCATCTGTATTTCATGATTCCTATCCACGTTTGCTGCTTTGTCTACCTTGAACTTTGATTTCTTGTGTAATTTTTGTAGGTGGTGGGAGACTGGAGAGGTAGTAACTGTTTTAAGCTTTTTTCTTCATGGAGGAGCCCGGGAAGGTGGCATGCAGAGAAGCCTTAAAAGTAACTTTCTATTTACTGATGCTTTCATAATCTGTACAGAATTATTTGCCTATTTTTTTAAAATGTCAATTAAAAAATTAATGCTGTATTGCACAGCTTTATGGATGAGCCAGAATTCACATTTTCAAATTGCAATATATGCAAATCCTCCTTTGAGGGATGATTTGGACAATCCAATAATGCACAGCTTTATCATGACCTTGCAAAGGACAGCAGATGCAGTCATTGCAATATAGAGCAGCATACCTGTGGGTTAACCAAGATCTAAATAAGTGGTCCATAGCTGACATACCTAACTCATTGAAACAGCCATGCTGCTTAGAAGTCCATAAACATCTCTCTACTACTATATTCCAATATTACATATCAATCCTGTTTTGAGGCAAGAAGCTCCATTGAACATGTTCAATATCAATGCTTGGGGCATGAATGCATAGATCTGCCAGGCTCTCTGTGCTTTCAAGACTGATGGCTATTGAAAGCCACTGGAGTCCGCGTGCGTAAGGCAGCATGAGGCGGGATGCCCACTGGCCACCAGACCCCAGGGGGTGGGGGTGGGGGTGGAGGGCTAAGACCCCTTTGGACACCTGGGGGGGCACCAGGTGACAGGGTTCCTTTCCACCTCCTGGCACCTGAGGGCAGGTCTGCCACTCTGCTGATGAGGAACTCGCTCTGAGTCTCTGCCATGCTATCTACTGGAAATCAGGTTGCCACTGAAAAACAAACAGAACGGAAGACAGTGATTGGGGGAGTGGGCTGTGAATGGTGGGGAGATAGAGGTGGCGAGAAAACTCTGTACTCTCTGCTCCATTTTGCTGTGAACCTAGAATTGTTCTCAAAAGAAGTCTACTACTAACAAGAAAACAAAACAAACAACCAAAACAAATGTACGAAGTCAAACTTTAAGATGCAGAGGGGGGAAAAAGAAGATGTAGAGAACTTACTGGTATTAATTGTACCATCAGTACAACTGGCCCAAAGATTTTAGAGTGAAGCATTTCTATATTAATTTCACCATTCCTATATTTCCAGAGGATATAATAACACTGATGATGATGATGATGATGATGATGATGATGATATTAATGATTTGTGCCACTATTTGTTGGGCCAGGAATTCAGGCGTGCTCTATGTACTTTACAAAGACCATCTCATTTAATTTTCTCACCTCCTGTGGGAGGCAGGGAGTTACTGGCCCCATTTCTAATATGACTCAGAGTAGTCACTTGGCCAAGGACACCCGGCTGGCAAATGGCAGGGCGTGGCTTTGACCCCAGGCCTCTCTCCTGGCCTCCCCAGGAACCCAGCTGCCTCCCTGTACAGAGGCCATGGCCCGTTCACCATCCAATCACCACTTTCTACTTTCAGCTGCCTCCTAACAAGCTCCTGATAACCACTATGAGGGAGAAACAGTTTCATAATTCCAGCCATCCACTTTTGGGGGGCTGCCAGTCAGAGCCACTGATGTTATTTATTGTTATTATTTTTAATCTTAAAAGTTTTATTTTGATTACATACTCATATACAAATATGCCAATTATTAATACATAAATATATAAATGTGCTCCGTATGAACCAGACCTTTATAATAAAAACATTTTTTTTCAATTATAGTTGGCATAAACATTATATTAGTGTCAAGTATACAATATAGTGATTAGACATTTATAAACTTACAAAGTGATTTTTAGTGGCTTCCTATTTATCCTCTATGAATGAACAAACCATATACATTGCTGTAATGAAAATCTTTAAACATACATTCTCTTCTATTTCTAGGATAAATTTTGAGATGTAAAATTGTTGGGTGATATTCTTAATAAATATTATCATTTTTGTAAGGTGCATTGTTATAAAACTCAAGACACAGTTGAAGTCTCAAAAATGCCAACCCCTTGGGACCTTCTAAACGTGGGCAACGCGCTTGGGCATGCAAGCCGGCAGCCCTGCTAAAGCAAACGGAAGAAGCGAATGTGGGGCACATTCGGGAAATGATGAGTGAGGCTTGTTTAGAGAAGAGGGGTGGTGTCTATCTGAGCTTTAACTCAAGGCTTGTGATCATAGCGGCACCTGATCCCTGGGGCCTAATCAGGGCCCTCAGAGTGGCCTCGTGTGCTGCATGGACCATGGGCTGTGTTTTATAATCGTGTACCTGGCTTTCCTTCTCTGGAAGGGCAGCAGCTGTGTCTTCACGCATTCATATCCACCTCATCTCAGGGCGAGCGGCACAGAACGAGAGCCCCATTTGTACGAGCTACCAAGGAGGATGGTAGCTGGTGTCATCTTTAGAAGCCGTTAAGAGAAATGCCTGAGGAACACTGCCTGGCATAGCAGCTGCTGACATAAGCAGCCTGGAGCCTCAGAGGAAGCCCAGGATGAGTAAAGGACCTCACATCAAATTCTGGACTCAAACACTTCCAAACTATGTGACTTTGACCAACTGTCCTGACCTCGCTGAGCCTTCAACTTGAGAACGATCACACCTGCTCTCTAGTTAGCTGGTCAGGCTGTTGCAGGCGGTAAATGGAAACAAGTGAACAAAGGGGTTTGGCCATAGCAGAGCATGTCACGCAACAACCATAATGCATGAGAACATGTCCCAGCTGGCCCACTGGAGACATGTAGCACTGAACTGATCACCCCAGTTGCCTTAGCTGAGGCTGGCAGAGATCTGTGACAAGCAGCTAACCCCAAGACAATGGTGAGTCCAGGTGAGACTAGCTAAGCTCAACCAGGTTCAGCTGAACCCCAAAACCCTACCAGCTAAATCAGTGTTTATTATTGTACTTCACTGAGGTTTTGAGACCACTTGTTACACAGCAGTATTTTGGCAATAGATAAAAGACGTAGTCAAGGTGATAAAAAGCAATAGTAAAAATAATAACGAGAAATAATTTCTAAGAAAGCAGACTTTCTGTTGTTCTGGGTGACAATATGCTCAGCTTTTCTAGTATCCCTGGAACTAGCCATAGGCATGTGACACAGTTTTGGTCAATGAGAATGAGGGACAGATCCAACTAAAGTCACCCTTTCTTCTGGACTTGAACTTAGATGTGATGTCTGGCATGCAGCAGCCATTGTATGACCATGAGACAAGAAGCATGAGGATATACACCTACATGCTAAGGCGGCAGAGCCTTGAAGATGCCATTCACCAGCAGCTCTAATGCAGAAGCCATCTCCCTCAGTGCTTCTTGCTATGTGAGAAGATGAAGCCTCGCTTTGTCTTCACTCTAGGGACAGTTAGGTCCTTCCTAACTGACATGGGGCACAGAGGCTTCATTCTGCTTGGCAAGAGTGGTGAAGAAAGTCAGAGAAGGCTTCACAGAGGAAGTGGCTACTGGACTGGGATTCTGAAAGATAAATACCTCTTCAGGCAATTGTGAAGGTTGATTAGGACTAATAAAACGAGAGACTTTTGGTGACAGTGGTTAAACTGAAAAACACCAAAGGCAACAGAAAATTATTGTGGCTGTGGCTTGATGGACAGCTGAAATGTTGAAATACGGAGCGCTTCTGAATTGTGAGGGCTAATGTACTTGAACAGCACGATATTAACCCCACTGTTTTATGTGGAATCTCCCGTAAGCAGTTTTCACAGACGATTTCCTTTTACTACATCATCTGCACTCGTGTTGCTCTGTCTTTAATTTCAATGGAAGTGGTACAGGAGAAGTAATTCCAAGGAAATATCTATAGAACTGCCCTTGGTGGAAATTGTTCTAAATCTCCCAGGGTACATGGCTTGAATAATAACCAAAAAAGGTTCTTATTTTTCCCTTCTCTGTCTTTCTCATAGGTTCAAGTGATCATACATGATCAGACTTTTAAAAAAGTTATTTCTTTTAAAATAATTTCCCCTAATACAGGCATCATCTATAATGGTTCCAGGATGCATGGTGGGACTGAACAGCATGCCTACTCCCAAGTTCTGTAATGATGGACATTGTTCGCCCGGAAACACCATCTCTAGTAACTAGAGACAAACGCTGACCCTCACAGCCAGATTCAGGCTCTAAACCAGAGGATGTGTTGGGGGTGTGTTCCAGAGAAGAGGAATGTAGCAGAGGGTGATGGTTGCCCCTGGTCCTGCCATATTCTTCAGGCCTTTTTAATGGAGCTCCACAGCCTTTCAAATGTCAGAATCTGCCACCATTTGTTTGCAGATTTTTAACTTAACCTTCTACAAAGCTACAAAGCAGTCAGGAAGTACGATGGCTCCTGGGAACCCTCACGCGATGGCTGATGGGAGTGGGTATATGAGCACCCCAAGTTGGCAAATCTAGGCTATCTCCCTGGGTCCCCTCTGAATTAAGCTTCAGGTGTCACAGTGTTGGAAGCTCAATCACATACCTTTTATTAGAAATGTCCCCTTCTCTGCCCCTCCCCCCCAACACACACACTGACGTTTCGATCTACCCCCACGTGACCACTCACATTCCTTATCTTAGGGGCTCCTTATGGGAGATTCCACATTAAAACAAGAGGGGAGTCAGTTAAGGAAGTCAGTTCAGTGGAAGGAATGCAATGAGGTTTGAAATCAAGATGGGCCACTTGTAGAAACAACTGTCTTCTGAAAGTCTTGGGGGACTCTCTCCCTTAGTCGCAGCTGTCGCGGTCATGTTGTCAGTTGGCATTGTGAATGTCTTTGGGAACCATTGCCAACTGAAAATGTTTCTCTTGCAGGGACTCAAGTGCTAAAGGAAATGCGTATATGTTAATGTACCTTTTCTAGTAGCATAAATCCTATAATTATGTTACTTGAAACATGTTTCACGAGCCCGGTCTAAGACCCGTGGCTGATCACTGTTGCTGGAGGTCTCCATGTTGGGGTCACTGTTTTGGAGCACTGGGCATGAGAGATTTGCCATTTCTGGAGAAACGGTTCAGTGGGAGATGAACGATTCATTGGCTGTCAGTTTATCAAAGAAGTGTGGGTAATAACTGCCACTTCCCCTCAATATCCACTAGAGGAAGGTTCTGAGGACAGGTTTTCACAGCTGGGCTGAGGCCAAAGCAGGCACCACTGACCCTCACAATGGCTGCAGGGCAGGACACTGTTTAATCTAGCCTCACAGGTGGGAGCCAAGAGCAGTAACTTGGCTCAGGTAACACAGCTTGTAGGTGGAGGAGGCAGGATTTGAACCCAGGTGACCTACCTCCCTAGTTTGTGCTCCTAACACTCATGCCACATACTATTCCAGGAAGAGGGCTGTCTGTGCTCTATTTGAGGACTGTCTATGCTTCTGAGCTCTGCCAGGCCCCAAACCGTCTTCTACAGAGACCTCCTGTGAGGGGAGCCTCTTTGCCTGAGGTCCCTGAACCTCTGAATCCTCCAAGGAGTACTTTAGGAGTTTGTTAATTTTTATGAGAACAGATGGCATCTCTGTTTTGACTAACCACTAAGCAGAATTCAGCATTTCCTTCCACTATGAATATATATGATACACCACAAGAGTACTGGCAAGACGTAGGAGTCTGTCCCCGCTGGACATCACAGATCTTTCACATCACATCACTGGCATTACTGTGACCTCATGCATGTTCATTACTACTCAAAAAACAGTACTTAGGAGACCTGATGCTAGAGCTTGTATTTAATGTATTAAGAACACAGATTGCACTTTCCACACTCAGTGCATCCTGGTGAAGTGGCCCCAAAGCCCAAGATAGTTCTTTGAAGGTGTCAGGGATGATCCACAAGAAGCAAAGTGCATGGAAGCTGTTGGACAGGTACATGAACTAGTAAGAAGGAGTCAGGTTAATCTGGTGGAGCATCGACATCTGTGTTAAATATGTAAGACCAGCATTAGGCATTAAAGCAAAACAGAGCTAGTCACTGAGTTCTATGTGAGCTAGAGGAAGGACAGCTAACCTAGGTTTCAGAGAGTGAAGGGAGGGTACAGTAAGACTGGCTGGAGAAGCTGATGCTTACAGCATGTCCAAGAAGATGGACAGATATTAGCCAAGCAAAGAAGTCAGGAAAGAATTGGCTAGACAAGGGAATAGCATGAATAAAAGCCTGGTGTCATAAAATGGTTTGTGCTGAAAACTATAACACTCACCATTGCTGGAGTGTAGATTGTGGGTGAGAAAGACGAGACAGAGGAGATTGCGGAAACATGCACAGGTCAGTTTGGGGAGGTTCTTGTATGCTAGGCTGAGCTATTTGGATGCATAAGTATAGGCCACCTTGAACAGGAACTGCTGTTAACTCCAGCGGATGAGACTTGTGATGATGGTGATGAGGAAAGTGGTTTTCATGATGGTAATGGTGATAACAGTGGTTGTGAGGTGATGATGGGGACAATGATGACGACGATGATGACGATGATGATAGTGGTGGTGACAGTGACTATTAATGTGATGATGGATAATGATGATAATGGTGATAGTGATGATGTGGTGGTGATGATGATGAGGGTGATGTGGTAGTGATAGTGATTTGATGATGTGATGATGGTGGTGGTGATGATAGTATGATGTGATGACGATAGAGACAATGGTGATGATGATGATGAGACAGATAATGATGGTGATCATTATGACCAATGACATGTATTGAATATGATCATGGACCTAGAAATGTCTTAAGCTTTTGTATCAGCTATACCCCAAGATATTGTTATTTCCATTTTTTCATATATATATATATATATATATATATATGGCAGAGAAAATATAAGTCCAAGGTCATAGAGTCAGGACATGGCTGAAACTGGACTTTCAACCCTATTTCTATGATGCCAAGTCAGTCCAAGTCAGAGCTCATGGCTCTCACCCTAACTGCTTTCAGCAGCTGGAGAGGAAGAGTAGCCTAGAGATCTCTCATAACCTCTCATTCTTTCTTAAGTTATTTCTCCCCTTTTGTCTCCCATTTCCCAGTGACTAAAGTAGGCATGTCCAACCTGTGGCCCAGGACACCTTTAAATGTGGCCCAACAAATTTTTCAAAACATTCTGAGAGTTTTTGGTGACCTTTTTTTTTTTTCCCTAGCTCATCATCTATCATTAGTGGTAGTGTATTCTATGTGTGGACTAAGACAATCCTTCCAGTGTGGCCTAGGGAAGCCCAAAGGCATACTCTATGGGGGATCTCAAAATCTCATGTAAAGACTGGCTGACTACCTGCTTATCTGACAACACTGCTCTGTTTGCATTAGGCTTGTTTTAGAAAATGAGGACAATGATTTCTATCCTAAGGATGGACTGTAAGTGATAGAGGATTTAAATTTCCTGGAGGACTTTGAAAGTTACTCAACTATCTGTAAGATGGTGGCTGATAGGAAACCTGCTTCTTGTCTCAAAGCTCTTATTAGTAATGTGAGCTGAACCTTTCTGAAGAAACCCCAATAAGATAGAAATTTTCATGCCAGAGTTAGAGCTCAGCTTATTGTACAGTATTGTGCCTTTGAAAGACACCACTGGTTAAAGTTATCAAGACATTTGCATTCCTGCCTTCCTGTCATGTTCTTGTTATTCTCTCACCAAACAATCTTGGTATCTGGTGGGCACCTCAGCTGCCAGGTAACATCAAACAGCAGAACTGCAAACCAATTGTGGGTGAGCCAGCAGGGCTTCCAAAAACAGGACCGGCCCTAGACACCGGCACTCCAGGCGGGCTCACAGTCCGGCGCCTCTTCAAACCCCTGCTCTTTAAATATTTATTCAACGTTTATTTAGTGGAGGATGGAGGAGAAAACGAATCTTCTATTAATAAAAAATGTATATAGAAATTAAACCTCTTACTAATTCAGTTCCACTGGAGCAAGCATAGTCAATATTCTGAAAAATATTCTGTAAAACCTTCCCCAGTTCTGTAATTGTTATTCTCTTGCCATTTTCTCTTGTAAAAAGAACCACGCCAAAGTAGGCAACTTCTCGTTGGTGAATCCAAAGTTTTTAATATTTAGTATTTAGAGAGCGAAACATTGTTGATAAATACTAAGCATTGTTCAACTGTAAAAATTCAGCTGCTGGGACGATGCTGGCACTTACAAAGCACATGCAACAGAAGTCAGCTGACACCCGCATAAGCAGGAAGATTCTTTTTCTACTTTAGGTGGCTGTTTGCATCAGGTGGAAGGGATCAATTTTTATGTCTTCAGTTTTGCCGAGTGGAAACCCCAGTTGAGTGGCACTACCTTTCCCAATTATTATACTGATGCTTTAGTGCTCCTGGTAGTTAGACCTCCTGAGAAGGTACGTAGAAGGCCACCCCCAATCTAGCTTTAGGCACCAAGTTGAAAGCTATGCCAACATCCCCAAGTTGGGACCACTTCCTTAACGGCATGCTTTTCCTGTATCCTGTTATCAGAACTGACCCAGTATCATAGGATGTGGTCCTAGAGTGGGCGGTGATTTCCCACCAGTGGTGAAGCAGAACACTAGGCCATCCACGGTCCCCAGCCTGACCCCACTGGTGACCAGTGCGAAAGGCTAATGGCTAGGTGACTGTGGGTAAGGGGTCCAGTCTGGGGCTGTGTGAATAAATGAACAAAGCCAACAGGCTTGTGTGGGGCTTAAAACTTAAGCAATAAAATGAGTTGGCAATTTTATTGCTTAAGATTCAGTGCAGCTAATGAAGCCAGACCAAAGCTTCATATTACAGTATTTCCAACTTCACACTTCAAAGACAATCCATTTAAATAATTACCAGATGATTACGATGAACTTTTAACTAGGAGGTTCAAAATCTTTCTTGCCAGACAGTTACAGTATTTTTCTGTGTATAAGATGATACCTTTGTCTAAAATTCTTAGACCAAATATTGGGGGTTGCCTTGTATTGATCTCTTAATGGTGGGTTAGAAAAGTATGGGTTGTCTTACACATGAAGGCTTCTTATCCATAGGAAAGTATGGTAGTTTAGTTGGGCTCAGGGGCTCCTTCCTCTCCAGCTGACGAAGGCTGGCTTGATGTCCAGGGGTATTGAAGGAACCCTTTGTACCTGGACAACAGTCCCAATGACTGCTGCTTTTCAGATGGCCTTTTTGTTTTCTGTTCACCTTAGAAATATGTGCTCTTAGAAAGCAATCAGGGCCCAAGACAAAATGCTCTCAGACCATTCTACTAAAAGTCCTCTCCATTTTTCAAAGAATAATGCCACTGATAATAAGGAGGACTGACTTCTGCTGCAGTTTGTAGATGCTGACACCGATGTTAGGAGCTATGGTTCTAAGGCAGAGAGCTAAAATTTAATCATGTTTTCACTTACTTCCCCCAGGGCTCAGAAAAAGAAAGAAGCTGAGTTGCAAATAGGAACCCAGGAGATGATCTAAGGCATGGGAGTAAGGCACACTGTAGCAAAAGGGAAATAAATTCCCTTGAGGTTATAAAGGGACTGGAGAACAGTGGTATCTTCAGTTTCTGCAGTTCTCTTCTGCAACTTACAAAACAGGAATGAAAGAAATTTGCCAGCTGGTTGCTCCCGCTCTCCTCCCAGTGTAAGTAAGTTGGTGGAGGAAGATGAACCCTGGCTAATAATCAGGACTCAGATCTCTGGGTCTTTAGCTGTATGACTCAAGATGGGTGTTTTAACCTTATTAACATTTCAGTTTTCCTTGTTTGTAAAACGGGGAAAATAATGGTTCCTACCAGGTATGGTTGTTTTGAAACTAGATAATGCGTGCAAAATTCTTAGTATAAGAGCTAGACCGTGGCAAGCATTCAATAAATGCTGAATAATATTATTGTCAGGATCCTTATTATTTTAATCAACTTGTTAGAAAAGTGGAAGCAACTGAATAGATGTATGGAATCATTTATACTTTCTCCTTTACAAAAACACAAGAAAAGATGAGCAGGCTTATTCCTTTCTTTGATGGCATCCGTGGGGCCACTTACATGGAAGCAGGCACACAGGAACGGTTTGTTGATGAACTTGGTTTCCTTTTCTTCCCGTCTCATAAGAGCTGTTTCCCATCCGAAGAAACTCAACCCAAGTTTCACATTCCAACAAACACATGATTTAGGATCCCCCAGCGGTCAATGAGGATGGCCAGCTACATGGTAACATCCAACCCGCCCCTGGATCCAATGTCAATTACAACCGAAAAGCAGATGGTGTCTAAATCTAGGACCATCTGTTCTCTGTCTGTGGGGAGTTTCCCCAGCAGAGAAGACAAAGCCATAGCCAATTTCTTTTTGCCCCAAGAAAGACTGGACTTTTGCACTTAGGAAAACATCTTATTATTTGTCATGATAAGATTCTCTCTGATCTACATAACCACAGAAACGTTAGGTCAGACATCCACCAAGGGGAGGTCAGTGGGCCGACCTCAGGAATGTAGACGGATTCTCAAGCTCAAGATGCTATACGAGTAAGACAGTCTGAAGATAAGAAAACATCTGAATACAACTTGTCTACTGACTTGTAAGACAATCCCTCCTTCCACCCATACAATTCCAATTAAGTGATCAAATGAGGAAATTATTTGATTGGATTCTATTACTTATATTACCTGTCTTTTTAAGAACTGACAAAGAAGGAATTTCCCCTTTCACTTTCTAAACAAAACATACCAATGAACAAAAGAATGAACTTTGTGGTTCCTATTGGAATGCTAGCGTCACTGGGTCTGGTCTGGTGGGGACCTTAAATCCACTGATATGAGCCCCTAAGGAAAGCATTACCTAATGGACAGGGAAGGTATATTTTATCATCCAGCTTGCAGCATACAGGGAATTTGCCTTTGATTATGGACCTAATTGGGGGAGGGGGGTGCTATTGACTACTGGTAACCTGGTGTCTAGGAATAACATGTGTATGTTGAGCCAACTGTTTCCCTTGGCCTACTTCTGACAATGGACAACTTAACATGCACTGGCAGCTTCCTACCCAGGATGGCTTCCTATCTCACCTATGGCTCTGCTTTTCTGTCCAAGGAAGCCTCCAGTGCTAGACAGCTTTCTTTGGCCCACGTGCAGAGCATCCTGAAAGTGTTCAGGTTTTAACAACCCAGAAACACTCATCAACCAAAGCGAACAGGAGTCAGTGCAGTAGCGAGCCTGCTCAGCCCTGACTGGGCAGTTCTAATTAGGACCTACACCATCCACAATGGGTTGAGTCCCAGTTGTTCACTGTGTTAATTGGTTATTTAATGCCCATGTGCTGGGTTTCCTTCTTTCCCTGTCTTGCTTTCCACCACTCCTTTACGTCTGCTTCCTGGGCATGCCCTCAAATAAACTTCAAATCAACTCTTTGCAACTGGGGTGTGCTGGTACACTCTGATATTGGCTCACAAGGGCCAATCATCAAATTGTCAGGAGGTTTGCAAGTGTAGAGACGTATTGCTAGCTCAAGCTCGGTTATGGTGTGTATTTCTGCACCACGGAAATTGGCAAATGCTTCAAATCAGGGTTTCCACCCCAACCCCTCAGAGAGCTGTTGTTAAATATTTAACAGCACATCACGGTCTTCACTTGTTCTTGTCTTGGGATTTGTTTTTGGGAGCACTCGAACTAGAGTGTGAGTCACAGGTACCCCACTGAAGCCAACACACGAGCACTCATGGTAACAAAAGAAATCAAATTTGCCATCATTATTACAAGCATTCCTTTACTGGCCAAAAAGTTAACAATTCTTAGTGCACTTAGTGCGTGGAAGAAAATTTGTTTCTAAATTTATAGTTAAAGAAGTAGGTAGAGAAACTGAAAACAAAACAAAACAAAACAAAAAAACTTCTAGGTGCTATTGCCACTTGAAACTCATTCAGAGGAAAATGTAAGAGAAAATCTTTGAGAGATTGGGTTACACAAATATTTATTAGATAGAATACAACAATAGGAAAAGCCAGAAAAAAATATTGATAAAATGGAGCACATCAAAAACAAAACAATACTTTATTATTCAAAAGACACTATTAAGAAAATGAAAGGAAAGGCCATAGATTAGGAGAAAATAGTGGCAAGATATATATCTTATAAAGTATTTATAATCAATATATGTAAGAACTAAAAAAAAAAAGAAGATAACACAATAAAAATAGGCAAAATATTTGAGCACACATTTCATCAAAGAAGTTAAATGAATGCTAAAGAAGCTCATAAAAAAATCTTTAACATTATTAGTCATTAGCCCTCTAGAGATTTACATTTGCACCCCAACATCACTGGCTGTCCCAACATTTTCTGAGATGCACTATTAGCCATTAGGAAATGCAAATAAAAACCACAATGTGATACCTCTACACACTCACTTTAATGTTTGAAGTTAAAAAGATTCAGTATCCAGTGTTGGTGAGAACATGGAGCAACTAGAACTCTCATAAATTGCTTGTGGGATATAAAAAGGTACAGCCATGCTAAATAAGTTTGACTGTTTCTTTCTTCAACATACACTTAGGTACCACTTCTAGATATTTACGCAAGAGATATAACACCTGTAGACACTAACTCTTGTACATGAATGTTCATAGCAGCTTTATTCATAATCCCCAAACTGGAAACAACCCAGATGTCTACCAACTGTGAATGGGTGATAACATCTGTATAATGGAAATCTAGTAGGTAATAAAAAGGAATAAACTCCCTGTACATACACCACATACTTGTACATAAAACCACAGGGATGGATCTCAAAAGCATTATGTTAAGTGATAAAGGTTAGTATCACCAGTAATGAAACATGTCAACATCTTATTCTCCTGATACACCTCCCTGAAAAAGGCACGAGGTCGTGTTATTCCTGCTGGTTATGTATAACCTCAATCAAATCATGAGAAAAGAAAACACAAACACAAACTGGCCTGGACTCTCTAATATGGTGAAGGTCATGAAAAACATAGATCAGGGATCTGTCACAGGTTAGAGCAACTATAAGACATACAACTAAATGCAAAGTGGGATCCTGGGTTAGACCAGAAAAAGAGATTAGTGGGAAAACTGTTGAAACTTAAATTTAAGTTCTGTAGTTTAGTTAATAGTGTTGCAACAATATGAATTTCCTGTTTTTAATAATTGTACTATGGTTATGTAAACTGTTAATATTAGTGAAGCTAGGAGAAGGATATATGAAAATTCTTGTACTGTTTTTGTAGCTTTTTTGTAAGGAATGTAAAATTATTTCAAAATAAAAGGTTTTATAAAATGGTTACTTTTTGGCATGCAAATTATACCTCAATAAAGATGATTGAAAAATAAGCGGGTCCATATTTCTTAAACTGTGACCCAGGAAGTTTGAGGTTTCTTTGAGGGGGGGGCTGAAATGAGGAAATGGGAAGCAAGGGAAGCTCTGTCCTCACTTATTTCCCCACCTCCGCCCTTAGGTTATGCTTCAGCCAAAACGACTCCATTTTTTTCCTGTTATATATTAATACTCAAAAGGGGGGGACACTCTTGCTAAGAATTAAAAAAAAAACAACATTATTTTGAAACATTCAATTTGGGTCTTACTTTTTCTTAGGAAAAAACCCATCTTTAAGAAAAATGGAACTAGCTCCTGAGTTTGAAGTGGCAATGCCAACAAATGGACACAGGGTGTGCTCGTAAATGTATAATAACTGACATTTCAGGGGAAAATGAGCCCTGACATGTAGCATTTGTCACCTGGTTGCCTGGTGTAAATACTATTACCATGGCCAGTATTAGGGCACCTGGGGAAGCTGGAGAAAGATGTGCACAGGTGACGCTTGTGAGCCAGCGAGTGCTGTCTCTAGTCATCTCAGACAGAAGTGGCTGCGCAAGAGGCTGGGACTCAGGTGATAACTCGGAGAGAGGATCTCCCAAGAGTTTGGAGATGGAAAGCATCTTGATCTGGCTGATAAAAGCCACAGAAGAGTCAAGATGCCACCATCACTGAAGAGCAAAGAAGAGAAAAGAACCACAGTTCTTTTCTGGTGATTAACACACGACCAATTTTTGTCCTTTTGAAAAAGATTTTATTAAAAATTAGGTAACATACAATAGCGTATTATTTTCAAGTGTACCCATAGTTATTCAATATTTACATACCTAAAGAAGTGATCACCATGGTAACTCCAGGAAGCACCTAAAACTGCCCATGTTATCACAATATTGTTGACTACACTCATTCTGTACATTACAGCCCCGGGACTTGCTTTATCCCTGGAAACTTTAATCTCTTATTGCCCGTCACCCTTTTTCCACCCTTTAAAAAATTTCAATTATAGCTGACATTCAATATTATTTTATACTGATTTTAGGTGTACAGCACAGTGGTTAGACATTTATATAATTTGAGAAGTGAGTCCCCTAACTAATCTGGTACCCATCTGGCACTGTACATAGTACCATGTTACTGACTATATTCCCTATGCTGTACTTTACATCCCCATGAATGTTTCGTAACCACTAATTTTTACTTAATCCCTTCACCTTTTTCACCCTGCCTCCCTTCCCCTTCCATCTATCACTCCAATAAATCTAGTACCCATCTGACACCATATATAGTTATTACAATATTATTGACTATATTGCTAATGCTATAACTTGCATCCTGACTACTGTGTAGCAACCCATTGGTATCTTTTAAATCCCTTCCCCCTTTTACCCACCCCCATAATCAGCCTTCCATCTGGCAACCATCAAAATGTTCTCTGCATTTGTGAGTTTGTTTCTGGTTTGTTTACTTTGTCGTTTAATCTCCACATATAAGTAAAATCACATTGCATCTGTCTTTCTCTGTCTGACGTACTCCACTCAGCACACTATGCTGTAGGTCAATCTATGCCACCGTAGATGGCAAGAACCCATTCCATACCATGACCCAGCACTATTCCATTGTATATATGTACCGCTTCTTTATCCATTCATCCACTGACAGACACCCAGGCTGCCTCCACATCTTGGCTATTGTAAACAATGTTTTAATGAACAGATGGATGCATACTTGTCCTCAAAATAGCATTTTCAGTTTCTACGGATAAATATCCATGAGTGAAATTACTGGGTCCTTCTTTGTCTCTTGTTATAGCTTTTGTTTTAAAGTCTTATATTGTCTGGTGTAAGTATTGCTACCTCGAGTTTTTTTTGTTAGTTTCCATTTTCATGAAATATGTTTTTCCTAACCCTTTACTTTCAGTCTGTGTGTGTCTTTTGATGTGAGGCAAGTCTCTTGTAGGCAGCATATGTAAGGGTCTTGTTTTCTTATCTGTTCAGCTACAATATGTACCTTTTAATTGGAGAATTGAATCTATTTACATTGAAAGTAGCTGTTGATATAGTCTCTCTCTCTCTCTCTCTCTCTCTCTCTCTCTCTCTCTCTCTCTCTCTTTGTTTTAATCTTAAAGAAGTCTCTCTAACATTGCTTCTAATACCAGTTTGGTGGTGATAAACTCCTTTAGCTTTTTCTTGTCTGGAAAGCTCTTTGTCCTTCAATTTTAAATGATAACCTTGCTGAATAGAATGATCTTGGTTATAGGTCCTTGCTTTTCATTACTTTGAATATTTCATAACACTCTCTTCTGGTCTGCAAAGTTTCTGTTGAGAAATCAGCTGACAGTCTTATGAGAGATCCTTTATAAGTAACTAATTGCCTTTTTCTTGCTGGTTAGGATTCTCTCTTTGTCTTTAACCTTTGCCATTTTAATTATACTGTGTCTTGGTGTGGGCCTCTTCGGGTTCATCTTGTTTCGGACTCTCTAAACTTCCTGGGCTTGTATGTCTATTTCCTTCACCAGGTTAGGGAAGCTTGTGAATGTTGTTACACTTGACATTGTTCCAGAGGTCTCTTAAACTATCCTCATTTTTTCATTCTTTTTTCCTTTTGCCATTACCACTGGGTTTTTTTCTGTTCTGGTACCTTGTCTTCCAAATTGCTGATTTGACTCTCAGCTTCATCTAGTCTGCTAGTGATTCCTTCTAGTTCATTCTTCGTTTCAGTTGTATTCTTCACTTCTGACTGTTATTTTTTTGTGTTTGTGTGTGGGATTTCTAAACCTTTTTTATGCTTGCTATCTCTTTGTTGAAGTTCTCACTAAGTTCCTTGAACATCCTTATAACCACTGTTTTGAACTCTGTATCCGGTAGGTTGCTTGCCATCATTTCATTTAGTTCCTTTTCTGAAGTTTTCTCCTGTTGTTTCCTTTGGGACATGTACTTGTTTTTCATTTCATCA
This sequence comes from Craseonycteris thonglongyai, assembly GCA_004027555.1. Lineage (NCBI taxonomy): Eukaryota > Metazoa > Chordata > Mammalia > Chiroptera > Craseonycteridae > Craseonycteris > Craseonycteris thonglongyai. Next base: position 40,963 of record PVKE010010837.1, read on the forward strand.
TTTGGCTGCCTCTCTGTGTTTGTTTCTATGGATTTGGTACACCTGCTATGCTTCCCAGTCTTGGTTGGTGGCCTTATGTAGTAGGTGCCCTGTGTGGCTCTGGTAGTCTCCCTGGGAGTGTCCCTTCTATGGGTTGTGTGTGCTCTCCTGTTATAGCTGAACTTTGATTGCTATTGGCATGTCAACAGAAAGTACTGGCCCTCAGGCTGACTAGCTATAGGGTTTGGCCACATCCACACCTTATAGGCTACTGTGTGGGGGGCTCACCTCACTGAGCAGGATTCTCCCCAGCAGGCTCTAGTGCCCACTGAGACTGCCCTTTGCATGTGACACTTGTAGGGCTAATTGGGTGGTGCTCTACTGTGGTCTCAAGCCAACCTCCAAATATGTTGGCTCTAGGGCCTCTTGGGAGGGGCTCTGGTGAAGGCCCAGGGCACCCACTGCCTATGACTGGCCAGGAACTACCTGGTAGGAGCTACAGAGTGATCCAGGGTAGGTCACTGCCTGTGCTAAACCTGGAGGCATGCTGGAGAGGCCAAACTGTGAACCAAGGCTGGCTGCCACCAGTGTGGGAACTGGAGTAGCTCACAAAAAGCCAGGACACCCTGAGTCCCGCTGTTACCTTCTGGCTCCATAAGATGTATC